>JAECMU010108190.1:0-13721 GCA_016106625.1 Dracogyra subfuscus
CACTTTGTTTTGAGGATCGGTAATGTATAATAAAAGAGAAAACACCTCAAGTTTTCTCCATACTTTGATACGTGGTCGGTCTTGGATCAATCCCAGTTGATGGGCCCATTGGGCTGTTTCTCGCTCCAGCCAGGGCACCACGACTGATAGTATACATCAAAGACTGTGGTAGGTGTTATCTTATCTGTGAATCTGTGAGATGGGGTTTATAAAAGATCCCTTGCAGCTAGTCGAAAAGAGCAGCCCATGAAGTGGTGACACCGGGTTTCCTATCTCAATATCTGTATGGTCCTTAACCATATGTCTGACACCATATAACCGTAAATAAAATGTGTTGAGTACATTGTTAAGTAAAACATTTCCTTCTTCTGTACTTACATATTTATGAAAACTTTCATTTCAGTATATATTCATTATAATATTATAATCAAAATAAGGATACTAACATATAATAATAATGAATAATTTAGCATAACAAACACAGAAACATTTACCATGTTCGGAGTAACATAAAATAAAGATTATAATTAATTATCAATAAATATTTCATTAATTGCATTCCCTTCTTAAGACATTAATGCATGGCCTTCATAATTGGTTGGTTTGTTCACCCAACCTCTTTCATGTAATCCCATGTCGGTATAGTTTGGTTAAAGCTATTCTGTTATTAACACTGAAACTTTCACATTTGGAATGCTTATTCGCCAAGTTTCTATCAAAATTGCAGTAAACAAAATCGAGTTTATTTTGAACTTAATTGCAAATTCTGTAATTAATTTTTAACTTTCATTTTTTTTTAAGGCCAGCTTTTTTATTTGGTATTAACTTAACTCCCCTTCCACTACACAGCTCATGAATCTTACTCCAGGACAGTGTCAAAGATTTGTAAAACATTTAATATTTTCAAAGTTAACTTGTGATTCTTTTCAAGACTTTCACACTGACTTTGAATCTGTTCATTGATTTATGTTTTCACTATTCAGTACATGACACAAGTTCCATCATGGCTTTGTTCCTCTAGTTGGTTTGCAAGACTGAAACATTGGAAAAAAAAAAAAAACTAGGCTTACAGAGACTGTCGAGTCTTGCCACTACCGGGTAGTATTTGTTTTACACTGAAAGCATTGTTCCTGTTTGACGTAGCTACATTGATTTCTTTTCAGACCATCAACACAGTGTCGGAGGTGATCAGAGGGAATCCAGTCAACCAGGAGTATTTTGCTTCAGTTCTTGCTCCTTCCAACCCGCCCAGGTGAGAACTTGCTTGGTCCTTCTGTCGCTGTGTGTGTAACTGGATACAGACTTTTGTAAACTTAAAGCACATACAGTTTCCCCATAAAGATTGCAGCAATGTTTTGACCTGTGATCTGGGACACACATCTAGTCCCACATTTGATTAAAAATCCGTAATAAATATGCCTAAATAAATATTTATCGATATTTTTTATAATTATGACCTTGTATTGAAATCTATTTTTTCTTGGTGTTTTACTTTCAGGTGTGCAGTTGTGGTGTTAGTAATGTCAGTGGTAATTTATGTCGTTAGTGAAAATATTTATCAACATCTTTAATAATTGTGACCGTGTAGTGAAATCTATTTTATCTCCTTTTTTTACTTTCAGGCCTGCCATTGTTGTGTTACTGATGTCGATGGTAAACGAGAAACAACCGTTTGTACTGCGCTGTGCCGTCCTCTACTGCTTTCAGTCATTTCTCTTTAAAAACGAGATAGGCCAGTCTCAGATTGTACAGACACTTTTACCAACCACAGCCGACGGTAAGTTTACATGTCAGTGTTTTTAGTAGTAATTTATTGACTTGCATGCTGTAGATAAAGCCAGATCAGAAGAAGTCGTGTGTTGTTTATTAACATTTTTGTCCCAATAAAATCTGTAGTGAGTTAAGTGTAAGATATCCAACTTGTAGGTTTGTCAGTGTTCATCTACAATTAATAATAAATCACTTCAGTATGAAACTTTTGTCATAGCCTAGGTGTATCCAGTGAATATGTCCTGGTACATTAGATGTAAAATACTTGAACAAATGAAACTACTATTCTGTTATTGTGTACTATTGTATTATTTCTGTGTATCTGACGCCATATAACCGTCAATAAAATGTGTTGAGTGCGTCGTTAAATAAAACATTTCTTTCTTTCTTTCTATTTCTGTGTAGACATTACTTCAGTTTTGACATTCAAAAGTTGAAAAATACCTTTGAACAAATTAGTATTTATTATCCACATAGTTCAAGTTATTCAGGGAAATATAATCGGTATGACACATGTGTCATAATGATTTTACGCGCACATCGAATGATGTCAATTTTGTAAGCGACATCATAACTTAATGCAACTTCTCCAGTCTTAGCTCTGTCCAGTGGGTTACCAAAGACATCATTCCTTTGTCTTCTTTTAGTTACGTTTGAAATGTTTTCACATGGACAACCGGCCTCGATGGCGCAGTGGTTAAGCCATCGGATTACAGGCAGGTAGGTACAGGGTTCGCAGCCCGGTACCGGCTCCAACCCAGAGCGAGTTCTTAAGGCCTCAGTGGGTAGGTGTAAAACCACTACACCCTCTTCTCTCTCACTAACCAACTAACAACTAACTCACTGTCCTGGACAGACAGCCCAGATAGCTGAGGTGTGTGCCCAGGATAGCGTGCTTGAACCTTAATTGGATATAAGCTCGAAAATAAGTTGAAATGAATGAATGAATGACATGGACATTGCTATTCATAATAAATTTTTTTATATAATGTGGATAATAAAGCAATTAGTACACTCATGTGTGATCGTACTGGTTTTATGAAACTCATGTCAGGATTCATGTATTACCCTCATCTCACTCGGGCGATACAAGAATCCGGACACTTGTTTCATAAAATCAGTACGACACACAAGCTCATGTAAATATCTGTATTTATTTGTTTGTGTTTATTTGTGTACCAGTGAACACAATAACGGCCGGACAGCTGCTGTGTGGTGGACTCTTCAGTGCGGATTCCCTGTCCAACTGGTTTGCTGCGGTGGCCATGCTGCATGCGATCATGGAGAACACCACTCAGAAGGAGCAGCTACTCCGAGTGCAGCTAGCAACGAGTCTGGGAAACCCGCCTGTGTCCCTACTTCAGCAGTGCTGCAACATGTTGGCCCAAGTCGGACAGGTACGTCAGGTTATTATTTTATTTATTACAGTACTTAAAACTGACATGGACCAGGCAGCAATGGTTGTTCAAAATGTCCAATGTACCTGCTGTTGTTTTCTGTTTTATTTTTGATGAATTGAGAATTCTAGGTTTTTAAAACATAAATCTTCAGGTTTTCTCAGATTTTTCTCAAGTGTTCTACATTGCTGTTAAAAAAAATTAAACTACGAGATTGTAATTGTAATTGTAAGGCTTTTTCTAAAATTGCTTCTTAGTTTCTAGTATTTTCTGCCATCTTGAAATCAGCAGCAGTGATTGCTTCCCATAAAATGTCTTTTGAGTTTGTGTTGACGTACCACAATACAATACAATATCATATACTAGTTACTAGGAATTTTTATGTTAGTAAATTCTGAACGTACAGCACTACACACAGTGTTTTTTTTTCATTAACAGTTGATACATTTGTTATATCCGAGTCAAAGCAATATGGTCCCAAGAGGAAGATAATATTTGTTTGAAAACATTAACTGGATGACTGGGTTACATTGAATTCTGCACCGCTTATCTAGTTTTTAAAGGCACCTCCTTAAAGAACAGCCATTAACAAATTCATGTGTACACGGCTTTGATATTTTACTATTCATTCAGAATTATCGATCATGTTTAGTCTTTAAAAAATTACAAGTTATCAAGTTAAAACAAAATAAAAATTGAATAATGTATTCCCAAGACTGTAAGTTATGTTTGAGAAATAGTGTTGATATGTTTACATTTAACTTTAATTTTGAAATTATTTAATTATTTCAGGGTGGCAAATTACAAACACAGATTGGTCTTCTCATGCTGATGTGTGGTTGGATGTCCAGCTGTCCCATTGCGGTGAACCACTTCTTAACTAATACTGCAAATGTGCCTTATGTATCCTTACAGACAGCCCGTGTCCATGTTGGTGTCCCCTACAGTGATTTTATATTTCATATTAACCAATATATCTTTTTGACTTGGCAAGATGATTGGGACGGTGCGGTTGCGAATAAGCTTCATTCTGTCAAGGCAGTCCTGGGAGAATGGCAGTCGTCCTACAGGCCCTGCAGGAAGGATGAAGTAGTCTTGTGCCGTGCCCGCATCGGCCATACTTTTTTGACCCATTCATTTATTTTGAAGAAAGACCCTCCTCCTCAGTGTGAACACTGTCGGTGTACACTGACTGTGCGCCACATTTTGGTGGAGTGTGATCATCTTAAGCCGACAAGAAATGATATATTTGGCAATAGAAATGTTTTGGAATCATTTAAATTCCATCCAATGTTAATTATACAGTTTTTAAAACATTTTGACTACTATACAAAATTTTAAGATATACTTAACTTGATTTTATATATTGTATTATACTTCCACCCCACAGCTCCTTACACTGTGGTTTTACATAAGTGTATACATAAATAATGTATTCATATACTTACCATTTCGGACACCCAATAGCCGATATGTATTTTTGTGCTGGGGTGTCGTTAAACATTCATTCATCCATTCCTTACAGACAGCTACATTACAAACATAAATAAAGATTATTTCTTTCCTCCTTAACCTGACCTCAACCTAAAGTCAACGACAGTCACTCTTTGCAGCCTTGTTTTGGTTTCATACACAATAAATATAATTTAACGTAATTTCATGAAATCTATATTTCGTAAAAGGTACAATGTTTTAATCACAAGATTTTTTTAAACACATTTAGGCTGCATTAGTAATGTTTAGTAATGTTCAAACAAAACATTTTCAGTAGCAAAAGAAAGAAAGAAATGCTTTATTTAACAATGCACTCAAAACATTTTTTTACGGTTATATGGCATCAGACATATGGTTAAGGACCACAGATTTTGAGAGGAAACCCCCTGTCGCTACTTCATGGGCTACTCTTTCTGATTAGCAGCAAAGGATCTTTTATTGCACATCCCAAAGGCAGGATAGAACAAACCATGGCCTTTGTTGAACCAGATATGGATCACTGGTCGGTGCAAGTGGTTTACGCCTACCCATTGAGCCTTGCGGAGCACTCACTCGGGGTTTGCAGTCGGTATTGGGATTAAAAATCCCATGCCTCGACTGGGATCCGAACCCAGTGCCTACCAGCCTGTAGACTGATGGCCTAACCACGACACCACCGAGTCTGGCTATTTTCAGTAGCAGTCTGAAAATCCCAACAACCAATGGGATGGTTTAAAATCTTCCAATGAGTCCTCTGCTCTGTGTTTTGGGCACGTGGCTGAAGCTTCCTTCTTTCCACATTATCATTATTTATGAAAATGGAACAGAAGTAAAGAGAAATTGATTTTAAAGAAAATCACTCTCAAATATTCTGATTGTATTAAATGAAGCATTCAGATAAATAAAAAAAATTCCAATATCTAGTTGGACATTTACAGTGAAACTTGGTTTGTCCGAAATTTCAACGTAACAGTCATATGAGTAAAATTCTTGTCCTTGGTGGATTATTTAACACATTATTTGTCAGATTTTTTTTATTTTGTTAAATGTTATATTTATCTGTTATGAATAATCCTTGATGACGTAAGTTGATATCCCAAGTGTCTGGATCTGAGGGTGATGAACAGGAGTCGCTGATCCAAGGACTGTGTGCCTTCCTGCTGGGAATATGCATGTTGTTCAATGATGATCAGAACGAGACATTCAAACAGTAAGCAGTGCTTTACTTATATGTACATACGTATAAACTGAACACAGAAACTGGCAGTGTTTTTAAATGTTTATTTTCATTCCATTATAAAGTAAAAAAATGAGATATATATCACATACTTTTTGTTAGTAGTGGTGGCGGCAACAGCTATGGCATCAATTTTTGCATTTAGTTTAGTATAAAAATTTCATGTTTAGTTTCATTTCTCACAAAGTCCTACATCAATGAAACTTGGTTTGTAGTTATATCTAGGAATGTTCATCTCAACGTTTGTTTGAAAATAAAATAGAGCCACGTAAGAAATGTTTTGAAAATTGTGATGCGCAAATATTTTAATTTATTACCCACATGGGTAGTGATATGCAGGTGAATATAT
Source organism: Dracogyra subfuscus (assembly GCA_016106625.1). Lineage (NCBI taxonomy): Eukaryota > Metazoa > Mollusca > Gastropoda > Neomphalida > Peltospiridae > Dracogyra > Dracogyra subfuscus. Next base: position 6,227 of record JAECMU010108190.1, read on the forward strand.
TTTCTATCTTTCCTCTTGACCTCTTGTCTCTTGTTGATGAGAGTTTACAACACTTTTTAACTCCACCAGTATTCAGTTTTTGTTGAAATTGTTTAAGCAATTTGTTCTTGTTAACAATTAAACATGCTCTTAATTAATTTCTTTGTAATTCATTCACTTCCCACTAGAAACATAAGACCTCTCTTGTTTACATTTGATTTGTGTGTACCTTTTGACGTCATTGCTTTTCATAAATTTTCTCAGGCTTTCACATCATGTATATTATATAGTTTGTGTCATGTAAGAAGTTTAAGTTTCTAAACTATTTACACTATAGGTAATAAATACAATAACTCACTCCATACTCCGAATTGCAGATTATCTGTCCTTAGTGAAATTAATGTTGTCAGTCATGAGCTAAAGCTTGGGACTGACAACATTAATTTCACTCGGGACAAATAATCTGTAATTCCATGTAACTCATAAGTTATTGTCTATGTAAATCTATTTTTGTCATCTCAGGGCATCTTTACGTCAAGTGATAGAAAATAGAATTGGACTAGAAGTGTTTACTGACAAGCTGTCCCAGATTAGCAAGAATGAAAACTACACGCGAGCTGCGAAGAAGCCACATCTAAATCACAAACAGCCTAATGAAGTTTTATTTGACTTCGAATTCACACAATTATATAAATCATTAGAAAGTGAGTATCCATTTTGCTTTGGTCCATCAGCCCTCAAACTGATTTGCGACAACATTTCATTGCAGTTGCAAATCTGAGAGTGGTGAAAAGTCTGTAGGTATTTTTCTCTGAACTCTGTCCAATTGCAAATGCCAGAAAAAAGCATTTACAATCGAGTGTGGCCCAGTGTTACCTCGACTAATATAATTGGTTTATTCCAGTATAGAAGCTTACGAAAGTAAAGTTGAGATGTCACCTTTTGGCATATAATTACTGCAGTAGATCATACAGGAATAATTTTGACAGCATTAATCTTTTCTTTAAAATTGCTGCCGTAGTGCCATTGCACAATTGATTAGCGACAGCACTTAACTGCCGTAGCAAACTTGTCCGAATTTCAAGGGTTGTTCTATGGAGAATGGTTTAAACCAAGAGGTATTCTGGGTGTAAACTGTCCTTAAATGTTTTTCATTATTTTGGTGAACTCTGTGTCTATGATCCGTCCGATCCTTCTACAAAAAATGTTTAGTAAATAATTTTAATTTTGCTTGATTTACATCAAGTGAAAGTGTTTTGAAAATAACAAAAACAATACTAGTTTTGTGTGCAATTTAGAAAATAATCAGCTTGGAAATAAATAATTAATGTTGTTTGTGGAATGGACTATAGTCATGTTGCTCTCTCATATATTTTTAATTTATATTTGTGCAGGTTAAAAATTGACTTCATATTATTTTTAAAATGTGTGTGAGTATTGTTGTATTTTTCCAGGTGAAGTCTTGCAGACGGTATGTTCTGCGAATCATACTGGGGACGGAAAGAAAAAAGCAGCAAGTATAAAAGAACATGAAAATATAATCGACCATTATAAAGACTTAATAAAGCAGCAGGTTTGTTATTCTTGTTCACTACTTTCCACTGTGTTTACAGGGTGTATACCACCAAATCAAATCCCATAGACGACAGTAGTAACATATGTGGCTAAAACTCCTACCTGCAGCGTATCAATCAACATAAACACCACAGATATAAATACTACCCCCACTCACACTTCAAGTGAACCAGAGAAAATTGGGGGACTAGCTGCTCGGTTCTGAGATAACGGTAGCGTCTATGTGTACCCTACTTCTGCACAAAATTTGAGTACTTTCTTTTACAGGTACCCCATACATGTTTCAAGCACAAGGCTTGCATATTTTGTTTTACCCAGATGAAACTATTATTTTTTACAGCCAACACACTCGCATTTATAACCAATCACAGGACTTGTGGTTTTCGATTCTCTATCAAAAGTTGGGAACTTTGACCCAGCCGGAAGTTATTTGGTTTAGTCCTACCTATAAGGCTTGAAATTCGTTTTATGGAGTGGGAAGTTTATTACCGAGAAGCCAAAGCTAGAAATTGAGAATCGGTCCTGGACTGCAGGTAGAAACCCTGCCAACGGGTACAGAGGGTCAAATTATTTATTGTCCATTAAAGGCTTTTATAAGAGATATCGCTGGCACTATAATTTGTGATATCTCCAGCGATATTATCCTAAAAGATATTGCTTCCTTTTGTTATGTCACTGTGTATTTTACAGCGCTAAACCTAACATTAGTGACATCATGCCACTGTCGTTCTGTTAGTTAACGAGTCTGCCACTGCCAAATATAATGACATTCAACCCACATTACTGACATGGTTTACAATTGTTGATAAAAAGAATGAATGATAAAAAGAATATGCCCCTCATGACTTGTGATATCATAATTTATCATATAATGAGTAAGTCATCCAATGGAAACAAAGTGTCTGATATTTTTGGTATCACCATACTTTGAGAATTGGATAACTATGCAAATTAGGTCATGTGACCAGCATGATTGACACCCAAAAATGTAAACAAATCAAAATGGCTTCTCTCTCAGTAGGCGAATCTGTATCAGTAGATGGTAGGGGTGAGGGCACGATAACGGGGCTTATTGACAAAGGAAACAATGTGAAAGAATATTTAGTAAATATTGTCGGTAGAATGCTTTAAAATATGTGGGGGTTTTTCAATCAGAAATATAATAATAAAATATTTCATTCATTTCCGTATCGTAAGTTTTTCTACGGACAGAAAGTCTCGATAATTAACTACTTTAGTATTTGGAGTTGTGTCCCTTTGACAAGCCACGCCCTCACTTGCTATCATCATTAACCACGCCTCCTCAATTTATGTAATGGCGGATTTAATCATTGCAGCGGCCAGCAAAGTTTTTAAAAAAATGTTTATGAAAAGATTGACATTATATGATAAAAAGATTATTATCCTCATGTTTTTCAGTATCGTCAATATCATATATTAGGAATAAAAATTATATATTATGCTCTCTAGTGGCTCGCATAATACAATTTTTATTCCTAATATATGATATTGACGATACCGAAAAACACTTGTATAATAATCTATATTTATCAGCATTTGTTGATAAAAGTATAAAAATCCTCGGCAAACCACAGATTTCATATTTTTATATACACTAAATCATTATGTTATATATGTTTATAATTTTTAGATAAATTAATAGTAAGAAAACTCCTGTTTAAAATTTGTCCAAATACATCAAACATAATGTCCAGTTTCAGAACATTTCAAAGCCATAGCCACCTAATAGGGGAAATGGGAAATTTCGCTCGGCAAGCCTTGAGGAATTCCCCATTCTTACCTTCATAGGATAAAGCCGATATCAAGCGTCATTAACTAGTTATTCTCTATTTAAATTGCAATTGCTACTTGCTGTCACTGTCAATTTCAGGTCTTTGTGTACATAATGTTAATATCATTAGCACATATTTGCATGCTCTGTTGATGAAATGTTCAGGTAATTTTGTCTCTGTATATTTTGTGTACTGATTCTGAGTTACACATTAAGTTTATGCCTTCATATATTTCTCATGATCACATGTCTGGGATGTAGCCCAGTGGTAAAGCGCTCGCTTGATGCATGGTCGTTTGTGATTGATCGCCGTCAATAGCTGCATTTGGGGCTATTTCCCGTTCCAGCCAATGCACCACAACTGGTTAATTAAAGGCCATGGTATGTGCTATCCTGTCTGTGGGATATGGTGCACATAAAAGATCCATTACTTTTACCACTGGGCTATGTCCTGCCTCACTTTTGAAAACAGATGCAAAGAATTTATTTATAATTTACTAGGTCACAAGTCACGGTCACTGCTACAACATTTAGAAATAATTGTATACTGTAAACCGTATTAATATTACGACGTGTTTTTTCCGCGAATGTATTCCTTAGCGCATGTTCGCGACGTGTAAATTTCGCGAACGACCGTTGCCATCAAGGAGAGCTCATGTATAGGCTATGGCTATAAAATATTTCAAAACAAAACAAATTAGTCGCAGTGTATGTTAGCTTGTTCAATAAACGTTATTTTTTCATGATTTTGAGTTTCATTTCTGAAACGAGAGTACTGATGTACATGAAATAAATACAAAATGTTTATCAAATGCGCTTGGAAATGGGTTGTTGCAACATGTATCGCTATCTGCAGAAAACGAACGGTGTTTGTGTTTTCTTTTATGGTTTACTAGAAAATCGAGACATCACTTTAAGCACACTTCAAACAGGAAAATAGTGCGTGCATATTAATTTCGCGAAATAAGGTTGGACGCGAACAACGCGAAAATTATACGCACACATTTTTTTCACAGTTTACAGTATCATAAACAATTATAATATTTCCATATGTTGCATTTTATGACTTCTGTTTACCCTTTATTTTGATTGTAGGATCAAAAATTAGCTGATGCACTGTCAGAATTACAAGATTACAAATCGAAACATTCCATGTCCGAAACGACGATTGAACAGTTAAAAGATCAAGTCCAACAACTCAGAGATCAGAATGCTCTCTATAAAGTCAAAAAAGGTAAAACAGGCATGACAAGACAATTTGACATTTATTCATATATTGTTGTTGCAACTGTCTGCTCCATCTTTCCGTTTCTCAACTGACTCGATTCAGTCTTGTACAGGATGGTGTTTTCACAAAATCTTTTAATTTTTTGTATGAAGTACTTTTATAAGTTACTACAAGGCTAACTAAACTTCAACGCAGACTGATAGTTCATAAACAATACCACTAATCACTTGCACATACAGTATTGTAAAAGTGGGGAGGTTACTCTGCTGGGCATAGTCATCTTAAAGGTAAGTGGATACGGCCTCAGACCACAATTAATTTCACTATATATTTATATATAGCCTTAGTGGCTATAACATTTTTATTAATATCAGCAGGCCCATGGATTTTTGTATGTACCTTTGCCTGCCTTGGGGACACATACCCTGAAAAGGACAACCCCTGTTGTCCAGCTCTTTCTCCCAGCATATTGGTTTAAACAAACACACCCTCTAAACCAGGCGGAGTACACCCATTTTACACAAAAAGCACTACTTTTGTATGGGTTGGAATTACCACAAACAAATCTTCAATGTCAACAAGTTACACATGTTTACTAACTACATACTCTCCCTGTCACTTAAGTCAAATAGTTGCCGCTTCATAGCTGTCTGCCATGAAATAATCACAGTCAAACAGTAGACTACTTGTGCGGACAAACGTCCGGATTGTGGATAACCAAATGGGAAAATAACTGTAATCTGAGGCCATACTCTGATGCCTCAGAAGGGCCTGATATGGATTCTTTTTAATATTTTTGAGACTTTATTGCCATTTCATAATAAATATTTTATGCAAAATAAATGATACATATGGGAAAAGTAGGACCTTTTTATAATTTCTTGTATTCTAATTTTTAGCTCTCAAAAAAGTAAAAAGTAAATAAAACAATAAATAATAATAATAATTAAAAATAAATAAATATATTTGAATGGATTTTACAAAGCAGAGTTGCAAGTCAGTGCATTTTGGAAAAAATGTAATTATTATGTAATAACTAAGTCCAAATTTCTAACATTATTTTTATGTTAGGTCATTTTTACAAATGTAGATATTTGTAAGTGCTGCACTATTTTGTATCAGACCATTTGACTGCAATGGATGTCTCTTTACCCATATATACCGGCCTCTGTGGCGTCGTGGTTAGGCCATCGGTCTACAGGCTGGTAGGTACTGGGTTCGGAATCCCAGTCGAGGCATGGGATATTTCATCCAGATACCGACTCCAAACCCTGAGTGAGTGTTCCACAAGGCTCAATGGGTAGGTGCAAACCACTTGCACCGACCAGTGATCCATAAGTGGTTCAACAAAGGCCATGGTTTATGCTATCCTGCTTGTGGAAAGCCCAAATAAAAGATCCCTTACTGTTAATTGACATAAGAGTAGCCCATGAAGTGGCGACAGCGGGTTTTCTTTAAAAGTCTGTGTGGTCCTTAACCATGTCTCTGATGCCATATAACTGTAAATAAACTGTCGATCCCCATCAGCTAACCACTGGGTTTTTTTTCTCGACATAACCATATGTCCGACGCCGATATAACCGTAGTTAAAATGTGTTGAGTGCGTCGTTAAAAAAAAGAAGAAAAAAAAAGAAGTAAATAAACTGTGTTGAGTGCATCGTTAAATAAAACATTTCTTTCTTTCTTTCTTTCTTTCTTTCTTTACCCATAACAGGATGTAACAGGACTTGTTTTTGGTATACTGACCCATGTATTCTCTGAAATCAAATAAAATTTTTAGCAGGTTGTTTCACTGTTAGACTATCAACTGCACAGAATTTCAGCTAGTACAGTGTTTGTCTTCACAGGTTGTGAAGTACTAGCAGTGACATTACACCTATTTTCAAAATTTTGGATTTTTGTCTTTGAGAAGAAGTGTGGTTGTTTTCTAAAAATATCTGGTTTTTAATTTCAAATGTGTTCATTTTGCAGGATCTCAGATCACCACTAATAATATAAGTGCTGATGAAAATAAGGTGGGAGAAGCTGCTGAGTTGCAGCAGGAGATACAGAGTTTGAGGAAGACCATAGAGCTCAAAGACACACAGATCAACCAGTTGGTAAGCATGACAGTTCTTGACATACAATTCATTCCAGTTTATGGAATATCATTTATGGAAGAATTTCACTTGAGATGTGCATGAGAGAGAGAGAGAGAGAGAGAGAGTGAGAGAGTGAGTGAGTGAGTGAGTGAGTGAGTGAGTGAGTGAGTGAGTGAGTGAGTGAGTGAGTGAGTGAGTTTTGTTTTGTTTTGTTTTGTTTTGTTTAACGATGCACTCGACACATTATAATGACGGTTATATCGGCGTCGGACATATGGTTATGTCGAGAAAAAAACCCAGTGGTTAGCTGACGGGGATCGAGAATGGAGGGAGAAAAGGGAAAGGGGGAGATACAATTTTTTTTAGATCGATTAAAGGAAAGGATATGTTTTATTTAATGATGCACTCAACACATTTTAATTACGGTTATATGGCATCAGACATGGTTAAGGACAAAACATATTGAGGGAGGAAACCTGCTGTTGCCACTTCATGGGTTACTCTTTTCGATTAGCAGCAAGGGATTTTTTATATGCACTATCCCACTGACAGGATAGCACATACCACAGCCTTTGCTATATCACTTGTAGTGCACTGGCTGGAACGAGTAATAGCCCAATGGAGATCTATTAAAGTGTCGTAACACTTTAATAGATCTCAGTGTAAGAGTGAAAGATGGCGGGGGAGGTATGGAGGGAGAAAGAGTTGAGAGAGACATAGTTTTCTGGATAGATTAAAGTGTCACAAAGAGAGAGAGACAGAGTGAGACAGTGACAGATGGAGGGAGAGAGAATGGAGGGAAAAAAGGGGGAATGAGAGATACAGTTTTCTAGATTGATT
>JAECMU010108209.1:0-15899 GCA_016106625.1 Dracogyra subfuscus
AGTTTAAAATACATTAAAACTAAAGGAAAAAACATTTACTGACTATTTACTTTACAATTGTACACATAATTTAAAAGTCATTACATTTTTATAATGTTTGCACATATAGTAACGTTGGATGAGTAAATCAATATAAGATAATTAAAATGTACTGTCACCGATGAAACTTTAAATACCACATACATAGATACAAATTCATAAAATGTCCGCATAAATCGTTTGAGCACTTTTCTTTTAAAAACAGTTTCATTTGAGTGATCAACTATTTTCTTAAAAACACAAACAGTACAAATAAAACAATGTTCCATTAAAAACAATTCATTGTGGGTTTGGGTAGGACTGAGGTCGGGGTGGAGAATAGGGGTGCGACGGCGGATTATTCCCACGTAATACTGAAAATGATGTCACAAAATGCCCTGCTTGTCAAATAAGTTACACTAAGAATTCAAAATGGACGTCATTTCAATATATTTTTTCTCTATCTACTTCCAGAACAATAATATTCGTTTACGTTTATATTAATGTGCTCAATTGATTATTTTCTTTAAAAGACAATTGGTGTCTGATCTTAGTAGCCATCTTGAAATTCAAAATGGCTACCATTTTAATATATTTGTAAAATATCTGAACTCCCTGTTAATGCAAAATCACACCTTTTTTTATCCATGTACATTTCTGTTTTTCATAAATTGGTTGGATTCATTTATTTAGTCATTCAATCATGGCAACCATTTGAAATTCATATTTAATATATTTTTCATATATCTCAACTCCAATGTAATTTAGAAGCACCTTTTTTGTCTATGTACATTTCTGTAGTCCGTCAGTTTGTTTGTTTCATTTTTATAGTCATTCAATCATGTCAAACTATCTTGAAATTCAAAGTGGCCACCATTTTAATATGATATTAAAATGTTTCTTATACCTAAACTTTCAGTTAATGTAGAAGTACCATTTTTTGTCTATATACATTTCAATAGTTAATGAATCTGTTTAGATTTATAGTCGTATAATCATAGCAAACATCCTAAATTTTAAAATGGCAGCCATATGGCAATTTAAAATGGACACCATTTAATCATTTGGCAAATAATGTTTCTCTTAATACACATACAAATGCAATTTTGTGTTCCTAAGTACATTTTTAGGTGAAATAATTAAATGTTGCAATAGCTATGACTTATTATTTTTAGATTTTAAACTAATGAAATAAAGGAACATACCTATTGTAAATTATAATTCTTAATGGCATTATAGGCATCTACTTTTGTCTGTAATAGAATGCACACTGCAGCAGACCTCAACATCACTCTGTACATTGAAGGTTGTGTCACTTATACTAAAAGTACATCTACCTGGATCAAGAATATCTGGATGTAGCATGGTATCTTAAGCTCGGATATTTGCTTGAAGATGTGCTCTTTGGGTATGTTGTTTCCACGTCCGAGAGATATGTGGCAGTGTTTGCACACTTTGGTTTGGTAAATGGTTCTTGAATTTGTTCATCTCAAATGTACCTGCATCAAATTCATTGTTCTCTTTGTAGGGTTCATCGCCGATTCCACGCTGGCATCAGTGTAATCTGTGGAGCTTTTGTGAATACAATGAATTATCTTTGTTAATGTCCACCATCACCAATTTGTCCTTTTGCGTTTATCTCTAGATCTCTGGTTGTGATTTATATATACTTATTTGTGTATTGAGGTCTACCATGTAACTATCTCGTGATGAGAATCCAACAGTCTGTGTCTTTGATGCAAAAATCCACCTCATTGCCTGGCCGATTACTTCATGAGTATGAGGAATCATGTGCATGTCTGCTTCTTTCTGACAGCTGTATTTTGGTACATTTTTTAGAAAACATCTTTTATTGTGTCTATATAAATTTGATGTCATTGATTGTCATCCTGAACATACAAGTTGTCTCACCACCTGGGCCAATAGTCTCGAAGCTAACTTAGCACTACGATATTATAAAACTGTGACACAAAAGGACAAATTGGTGGCATTGGCAAAATATATTACTGGATGTATTCGGAAAAGATCCACTAGCTATATCTGAAGTTCTTAGCCAGTTTGGAATTGGTGATGAACTGTATAACTGTATATTAGTGCTGTATATTAAACGTGTTTCTAATCGTTCTAATATTTGTAAACGGTTAAATTTCATTTTATTTCCTACAAAAAAATGTTTTCGTTGGTGCTAAATTATTTGAAAACAAAATCTAGTTTGGGCTTCTTACAAATATTAAGATGACTAAAAACACATTGAATATATAGATACTGATATTCTAAACAAGAAAATATATTTAATATGTAAATTGAATCTTAGAAATATTTTATTTGTCGGAAACATCTTACAATGGAGCAAACTCGGGAATGTCCCTTTAAGCTCAAGGGTCAGTTGTACAACAGATGCAGTTATTCTGAAAGGAAATAGGTTTAACAAGCCATCACCAAACCAAAGTGTGGAAACAGTGCCACATATCTCTGGGATATGAAAACAGCATATCCAAAGAGCACATCCCCAAAAAAGATCTGAGCTTACAATTCCACGCTACATCCAATACAATAGTTTAATCTTTTGGTATAAAAATGTTTGTGGACATGATTTGCCAAACGATTAAATTGGTGGCTATTTTAAATTTCAAGGTGGTTGCTATGACTGGAGGATATAAAAATCTCACCTATTAATTCATTGATCTTAGATATGTATATAGACAAACATAAAAGTGTTTCTACCGTACGTCGATCTGGACTTCAGATGTACAAACATATAATTTGAAATGGTGGCCATTTTTAATTTCAAGATGGTTGTCATTATCGGATGACTATAAAATGTCACTTGTAAATTTGTGTTTCTATGTTTACCGGGAGTTGAAATATTTAGGGAAAATATTTTAAAATGGTGGCCATTTTGAATTCTAAGATGGCTGCCTACGTCAGACAACACTTTTCTTTTTAAATGAATTCATTCACTACGCTCATAAATGTGAAAAGATACCTCATGTGTTATTGTGGGTCACCTCAGAGTAAAGATATACATAAATATATTTAAATGACGGTCATTTTGAATTGCAAGATGGCGGTCATGTCCAAATGACTAAACAAAATGTTAATCAGTTCATTGTCCTCAAAATTGTGTTTCTATGTTAACTGGGAGTAAAGATACATGTAAAATACCCTAAAATGATGGCCATTTTGAATTTGAAGCTGCCAATGGATTTTCTAATTCTGGATAGTCTTAAGAATAAAAAGAAATACATATTACTGACCTGAGCAAAATAAATTCCAAATTTGCATAATTCCTTGGACTACACCCTTAGAGGATCAATTGGGTTAGTGACAGTGGATTTCTTATATAATTCTCTGTGCTACAATTATTATATTACGAGTACATGCATATACATACATACATACATACATACATACTCACACACATACATGTGTGAATGTTTCTGTGTGAGGGGTCGAGCAATATACATATAAGGACACGTGAAACACGGCATGAAAGTAGAAAGAGACCTTAACTGTCTCCACATCATCAAGTACAAAACTAGTACAAACTTGGATTAAGGTACACTGTTGTTTTTCTTAATACAGAAGAAGTTCACTCAGGAAAAGTGTTTATATGAATATTGAGACAGGAAACTGGTATTGTAAGCATGTTCCCACATCGACAACTACACGTTGTTTATCCGTTGAGTGGTTTATGTATATGGCAAACTCGAAAGAGAAGAATCTAGGAAATAGTTTTAATTTTACATTTCTTTATATTGATGACATCACGTCATTAAGAATTAGTACGTTTACACGCCATTGAGTTATCGAAGTTTGACTGTATTTTAAACATTTATTTAAAATCGAAAAGTGGGTTCAGGGAGTTCACAAAAACAGCCAACAAGTAGAAAACCAATATATAGACTAAACATGCAATGTTTTTTCCAGACACAAAATCCTATAACTAGTTAACTTTTGTAAGTGTTTAAATACTCTAAAACCTTTTTCTCGGTTCAATAATTAATAGATTTTTCTTTTTTAAATATACATTGGCAGACTTCAAACCTTTTTACAATTATAAAGTGTGAATACAAAAAAAATACAAGATTGTAGCAAATCCGTAAGAAATCACTAGGAATGCCAAGCAATTAACCGGTATGACAAAAAGAAACCAGCAGTATGGCGTCTTATCGATTTTGTTTCTTTCATTTTAAGCATTTCTACTCGTTAACTTTTGTTACATTTAAGTAGTCGACTTGACATTTGGTAGCCAGCTCGAAAATGGATTGTGTAAAATTTTAAGGTGACGACTGAAAAGAAAAAGAAAAGAATTAACATTATTGATTGAATAATGGTTGAGTTTTTCGAACATCAAGGACGCTATCGTACAAGAACATACACATTTACATATGTTTAGATGTATGTATGCATGGTGCGAGCGTGTGTGTATGTAAGAATGCAGTAGGTAATAGTTACGTTTGATAGCAGTCATATGTATGTATGTATGTATGTATACGTTTGTATAATGTATGTGTTTATCTGTCTGTACGTGCTTGTACTGTCTGCTTGTACGTGAGTATGTACACAAATACCACATGTCCGAAACAAAGCATCGCACACATTTAATATATTCTATTGTTTAATAAATATACAGGGAAGAGCTGTACTGATAGATAGACGTTAATGTTTCCAAAACATCTTCTAGTATATGCCGACTATTGTAACAACTTAGGTAAATAAAATGCCAAGTACTACTTCAGATGTTAAAATGCATCAAGGTTCGTAGGGCCTTTCATCATTTATGTGTTGAATTTAAAAATTCAGAGCGACGTCTTTGCGTAAGTTTTATTGTTCATTACATGCAACACGAAAAAAAGATAATTATTTTATATTCTTGTACACTGCTGCACCATGTACAAATATATATTTGTTTTTTAGATAAACCATAAATGTAAATAATGAATAGATATGATGTAAGAACTAAGCCTTGAAAATCATCAAGCATGTTAAAGAAATTGCAATATTTCATAATTTGTTTAAACTATTTATCTTTATGTATAAGAATACATTCCATACAATACTAATGAAATGGTTTCACTTGGGTCATTCCTACTAGATCATTTTATAATGTAGGGTTTCTGTTTACATTCTGAAGCTATAAATAGTTTAGAATATGTTTGAGCAGCATCGTACACTGACTTGTAACACTGATATCAGTTGGACATTCGTTAAGTCATGTGATTTTATTTTTTACTCAATGGGCTGTTTTTGTTCTAGTTGATGTGTCGTTAAAAATTAATTTCAAGCTGTATTCTTTTATCCTTTCTATTATACCTATTCTGACGGAAACTGGTTCTAAAATAAAACAAACACTAATAATTTCTCAACATAGAACATTCACCTTTGATTTGTTATGTGTAAATAAAATATAACAGAATAGAATAGCATAGCAGAGTATAGCATAGCTAAGCACAGCATAGCATAGTATAAAGTAGAATAGAATATATATTTAACGACACCCCAGCACAAAACATACATCGGCTACTGGGTGTCAAACGCATGTGTTAGTGAGATTAGTTTTGTTAATGTACGATTCATATAATCGACTCGGTTCGTCGGGGATTCGTTTTGTTGTTCCTGTTATTTTTTAATTTATTTTTTATTGTAGACTGTTTGTGGGTACGTGTGGATATTTATTGTTGGGGGGGGGATATGTTGTTCGGCTTATGAATTTATAGGTTTTGTGGGGTTAGGCATTTTGCTGGGGGATGGTGGAGGATTTTTGTTAGTGTAAGTATTGTTTTATTGGGGGGTTGATGGTTTTTTTGGGGCGGTTGGAAATTGTGTTAGGAGAAAAGCGCTGAATGTTTTGTTTGTCATTTACTAAAACCACATGCTAAACAGCAGTCGTGTAGATCGCTCAGTTAATTTGAAATACTTTTTGAAATAATTCAGCAAACAGCAAACGTAATTTAAAGTAAATATAATTATGTGCGCTTACTTTTTGTCATTGTGCCAATACAATTCTTATTATCGAGATTGTTGAAAAATTAATTGGTAGTTAATTTAATTTTTATTAATTTCACTTTTACTTTTACATTTTCGAGGTATGCTATCGTGGATTTGATACCTCTAAATGTTACATTTAGAGGTGTCTAATCCATGTTAGCATACCTCGAAAATGAAATCAGAGTATGTTTATCTCCTAATTAAGGTCCTCAGCAACTCAAGAAGATACTTGCGATGGCAGAACGGTATTGCAGCTGCGTTTATGAGGTTTTAAATACTATAATTCTGGTTTTGAGAATTATACTTTGAAACTGCTGTTTAATATATGTATTGCCTTGTTCTGTCATTTCGTGGATTGGCTTGTATTTAGGAATCAGTTTGAGAGTAGTGTAATTTTGTCATTACGACTGGTATGCTCAGTAGCGTCCGGGGGTGGGGTCCAGGGGTTCGAACTCCCCTCTTTTTGTAAATTCGAGCATGATGTGTTCAGCTGTAAGAGGCGCGCTGTGTAAAAGGAAAGAGAAGTTATCACATTTGGACACACACACACAGACACACACACATATACACACACACACACACAGACACGCCCACACACACACAAAAAGAAACACACACACATACCCACACATAAACACACATTCATACACACACATACTCACATGCACACACACATACTCACATAAAACAAACACACACACACACACACACACACACACACACACACAAACACATGCACACACACATATTACACACAGACACATACACACACATACCCATACACATATATATACACACACAAATACATACACATACACACACACACATATATATACACACACAAACACACACACACCCCACACACACACACCGCATACAAACACAGATCTTTCAGAAATCATGTATCCTTGTCTGATGCTTATCTCTTCACCACTAACATCATACAAAATGTAATCACAATCTAGTTTCGAGGCTAGTTTAATAATATTTTTTCTTGAGCAGTTTTCATTTCATAGTTTGTTTGTCCGGTATATTAGGTGATGTTAATGTGATGCGCTGAGATTCCATGTGAGAATAACATTGGAGTTTGTATCGTTGAACGAACGATAAATTCCAACAATGGTGAACACAAAATTGACTGGCTCTTATGAGTTGTGTGTACATTAGAAATGGAGTGATAACTACCATTAATTACATTGCACTATGTAGTTAAGTGATTAATTATAGCAATATTTGTACAATAAATGTGGCTTATCATTAGTAAATATGACAGTGTTTAGTGGCATAGCCAGGGTTCTACATTGGAGACCAGCCATATTGAGGAGACGGGCACACTGTTTATGTGTGGTGTTATGGGGCAATGAACAAATATACCGGTATAAGATGGTGGGGGGACGAGGTGAGGTAAAAAGAGGTGTTTCTGGCCCCATGCATTCCCCCTCTCTCAGTCATTGTCGGTGTTTATCACTGAGTTGTTTATTATTAATGAATATAACACATTAACTTCGTGTTGGCATCTGTGATATTAATGATGATGGGCCTCTTCTACAGAATGTTTGAAAATGTTTCACGGAGGAACTATTTTGGAGATAAATAATATCGCTCATTTGGATTAGAAATTTTTAAAGCTATCATTTCATGGTACTAGTAAATCTGTTTAAAATCTTCTCTTTTTTTCTCTCTTTTTTTTCGCATCCAATCTTTGAACATTATTTCTGAGTGTAGAATCACAAGCACATTAGTCCGGCACTCCAGAATTCAAGTTTGAAGAATGCTATCTGGAGAGCTGTAAACGCTTTTCTTCGTGATCAGTTGAAGTGTTACAGAGATGGCCCTAAGGAGAACAAAGGGACCCGCCCTCCCCAAATATATTTAATTTTCCTTTTTTTTCTTCTCTTTTTGATTATTTACTTTCATTGTTCTGCCTATTTCACTAGTTGGTTTATATGTGTGTGTGTGTGTGTGTGTGTGCGCGCGCATGTATGTGTGTACAGTTCTCACGAAAATGTTATGATCTTCTATAAACATACGACAACCACTGACGGTACGTCACATTCTAGTGGAATAATCTTCCGGAAGAACCAGCTTGAATATCCGGTGAATGACTGGACTATTCATGTCTGGTTTCAAAAATCCCTGTCGAAACTGATCTCCTTGGCATTCTGAATCTGGTATCTCCCCTGCCCAGATGGTGTTGAGCGCCAGCTTGTCCCCATGGCGGGCCGACTAGTTGAGGTAGGTAAGCGGGAGGTAAGCTACCTTCTAACACAGCCGCGGAACCGCGTGGGTAACTTGTTGTAAGTTGTTGTAAGTAGCGGGAGGGGGTCTGGGTGGGTCCTGCACAGACATCTTGGGTTTGTTGGGATCTGGTCTGTTGATAAGTCTCCATCGGCGCTGGTGCTGCTGCCGGGTTTGGTACCCCGGGTCGCTGTCTTCTATTAGATCGCTTCGGTCTATTGTCCCCCTAGAGCAAGTTCACGGTAGTCGAGTTTTTGTCATGCTGGATGCGATACTTAGACAAAGGTCTAAACGCACGCAGCAAAGCCCCCCAGGGTGTGGGTGAGGGGAAATCTGCACAATCTCGCAACACGACTGTATCGTGTGAGAGCTTGAATTAGAATGAGCTTGTGTTCAAATGTTTAAGAAGAACCCAGTTAGCACAGGTCTACGGGTCTTCCTGTAGTGTGTATATTAGTGCTTACCATGTGAAATATTTGTTATCGGCGAAATCGAAAATTATCAATATTAAGGTATTTAAGAGTCAAACCTAGGATTAGTGTTGTATTAGAGCGGAAATATTTGCCTACCGTTTGGTAGGTAGTAATTCTGCGTTCTCGCTGTAGAGATATCTCTGGCTGAGACAGCAATCATAACCGTCCTAATGTCCGTCTAGCTCTCGAACGACAGATGCTTCACTGACCAAAATTAATGAATGAATGAATGAATGAATGTTTAACGACATCCTAGCACAAAAATATACATCGACTATTGGGTGTTAAAAAAGAAAAGTATATAGATATAATGTTTATATAATATAATGACCAAAACTATTGGTCATGTTATTTCATATTTTGAACTTGTGCATACCGTTTCATTTCTGTGGTGAAATTGTTGCACGTTTCATTTGTCATTGTTTTAAATGAAGTAACGGACTTGACATATGACGGGTGCCGCCGGTGGGTCAGGATATACTCATCTTTCGCGAATACCAGATATTATCTCTATTTTCTTTTACATTTATTCTTGAGTGGATGACATTACAGCTGTATCCATTTTAATAAGCTAGTGCTAGTTTTGATTTACTAAACTAGTCTACATGTGGCAGTCCTCTTTATGGTTGTATAAAGGATGCATTATCTAGTAAAAGATCGCCGCTTGGATTCAAAGTTTGCCAATTTCCATTCGATTATGCATTGTATAAAGATACAAAAAAGAAGAAAAAGAAAGAAATGTTTTATTTAACGACAAACTCAACACATTCTATTTACGGTTATGTGGCGTCAGACATATGGTTAAGGACCACACATATTGAGAGAGGAAACCCGCTGTCGTAACTTCATGGACTATTATTTTCGATGAGCAGCTGGGAACCTTTTATATGTACCATCCCTCAGACAAGGTAGTACATACCACGACCTTTGATATACCAGTCGTGGTGCACTGGCTGGAACGCCGGGGATCGATCCCTCACCGACCGCTCTTCGAGCGAGCGCTGTACCCTTGTAGAGAGATACGGTCTTGATCACGGGTAACGAGTTTGTCATTCGGATGTAATGTAGATAACAACTATATTATAATAACAAACGATTTGTTAACAGCAGCACGATTAAACACAGACGTTATGGCACCATTCGCGGTTAAGCGGTATAATTATTACTTTATTTTATTAAATGTATTATTACAGTGGAATTAAATAAAGAACATTAGAATAGAGGGGTGTGATAAATTGCTTTTTTTCCAAATCCTTTCTGGGTACAGGCCCAATTTGTGCATTTGGTCTCAAAAACATAGGAACATTTTTTATAAAAGTGAAATTCAACCCCCTAGTCTGAAGATTGCCAAAATAGCACTTGACCATAATTATCAAAATAGCCAAAACAAACAAGAAGATCACATCTAACCATTTAGATATCACATTCAATGCCTAAATATGAAGAAAAAACATTACCTTTGTGAATGTGGGGTAAGTGAACCCCTAAAAAGGGGGTCTGAAAATGGCCTAAATAGTGATAAACAGGTTTAAATTGACCATTTTACCAAAACCAAAAATTGTTTTTCGTAGATCATGCCTAACCACCTAGATGTCACATTCACTGCTTAAATATGAAGAAAACATATTTACTTTGTAAATATGTGGTAGGTTATCCCAAATTGCCAAAATAGTGATAAATAGGTTAAATTGACTATTTTACCTAAACCTCTTAAATTAAAAAAAAACAAACACTTAACCATCAAGATGTCAAATTCATTGTCTAAATATGAAGAAAAAACATTAACTTTATGAATTTGGAGTATGTTCTCCCTTACTTGAGGAGACTGAAATTAGGCCAAATAATAATAAATGATATAAAATTAACAACTGAACCTTCCAAATTGTTCAAAGATAATATCTTTCCCACTAGAAGTCAAATTCAATGCCTTCTTGTAGAAACATGTTTATTTTGTGAATTGGAACTTCTTTTTAATATCCCTCTAACCCACTCACTTCAGATAAAAATTTACAATTATAAAGTGTCCGACGAAATGTACAAATGTATATTGAACTTACTGATTGAAATTTTGCCAGTCACCTAAGATGTGTTATAAACCATGGTGAAAGTAAGGTAGGAAAAATGCGGGCGGGATTTAGCTCAGTCGGTTGAGCGCTCGCCTCAGGCGTTTTAGGATCGAACCACCTCAGTTAATCCGTTCAACTGATTGGGGTTTTTTTTCTCGTTCCTGCCAGTATACCACAGCTGGACAAAGGTTGTGGGAAAGTGCATATAAAAGATCCCTTGCTCCATTAGCAAAAAACCGGCCTCGGTGGCGTAGTGGTTAGGCCATCGATCTACAGGCTGGTAGGTACTGGGTTCGGATCCCAGTCGAGGGATGGGATTGTTATCCAGATACCGACTCCAAACCCTGAGTGAGTGATCCATAACTGGTTCAACAAAGGCCATGGTTTGTGCTATCCTGTCTGTGGGAAGTGCAAATAAAAGATCCCTTGCTGCCAATCGGAAAGAGTAGCCCATGAAGTGGCGACAGCGGGTGTCCTCTCAAAATCTGTGTGGTCCTTAACCATATGTCTGACGCCATATAACCGTAAATAAAATGTGTTGAGTGCGTCGTTAAATAAAACATTCTTTCCATTAGCAAAAATGTAGCAGGTTTACCAAATGTTTGACATCCAATAGCTGATGTATAATTAATCAATGTGCTCTAGTGGTGTCGTCAAACAAACCAAACGTCTTCTTGTAGGAAAAATACAGTATGTGGCTATAATTGACTTCTCATTCCCATCTGGTCTTCTGCCAGTGTGGAAAAAAAGGTTATTGAAATTATGATGGCATTATTACGACCTGATATAGCTGCAACATTCAAGACCATGACTTAGTTGAAAAACTGCCAGCTGATGAGTACAAGAAATATAAGAAGGCGGTCAAGGAAATGACTGCAATGCGACTTCAGTGGAAAAATAAGCAGAAAAATCTATAAAAAGAAAGACTGAATACAAAGAACGGACAAAAAACAAGAATCTGCAGATTTAAAGCTGGGTGGCCCATTCCCTTGTCCAAAAGAAGTAGAAACGTTTTTGAAACTTAAAGAAGATCAGAAGATTGAGAGACTATACATAGAGATACGTTATGCTAAGAACACATCTCTGCTCTTTCTCCCAAAATCTGATATATTCTGGTTGCAGCGTGATGGAAAGAAACTGAGTTCGGCAGAGTACGGTTAAAACATACATGATAAGTATTCATCCAACAATATTGCCTCAATGAAATATTTCAGTGTGCTTTTGGATACAATGTACGTAGTTTGTGACACTTGGAAAAAAATCCACGATTTGGACACTTGGTTTTACAAACGGATAGTGAATAAACAGTATGTTTCAAATAAACAATAATGATCCAAATGTCAGTATGAGGAAGGGCAATGTTTTATTTCATGACGCACTCAACACATTACGGTTATATGGCGTCAGACATATGGTTAAGGACCACACAACTATTGAGAGAGGAAATCTGCTTCATGGGCTACTCTTTTCGATTAGCAGCAAGATATCTTTTATATTTACCATCCCATAGACAGGATAACACATACCACGGCAGTTGATGTACCAGTCGTGGTGAACTGGTTGGAGTGAGAAATAGCCCAATGTGCCAACTGAAGGGGATCGATCCCAAACCGACTGCGCATCAAGCGACCAATGGGCTACGTCTCGTCCCTATCAGTATGAGATGATTTACAGATGGGATGGGCATGTCAGGAAGGAGGTTTGAGGTATTTATTATGTCGGCTTAATTGCTTTAATAAAATAATTTTATCGAATGGTTATTAGTAAGTTTCTGTTTGTTATTTGCATTACCTTTGAATTCAATATTTTACTATTTTATTCAGGGGGTAACCTATCCCAAATTCACAAAGTAAATGTTTTTTCTTCATATTAAGGTAATAAATGTGACATTAAATGGTTAGTATGATCTGAAAACAATCAGGGAGGTTTTAGGTAAAATGACAAATTTAAATCCATTTATCGCTATTTTGGTCCATTTTCAGACCACCCCCCTCCCCCGTGTATGGGTAACCTACCACATATTTACAAAGTAAATATTTGTTTCTTCATATTTAGGCAGTGATTGTGACATCTAGGTGCTATGAAACAAAATTGAAGGTTTTGGTCAAATGGCCTGTTTATCGCTATTTTGGGCTGTTTCAGACCCCCTTTTTAGAGGTTAACCTATTCACAAAGTTAATGAGGTTTTTTTCATATTTAGGCACTTAGTGTGATATCTAGATGGTTAGCTATGATCTTGGGGGAGGGGGCTATTTTGGTAATATGGTCAATTTAAGCCTATTTATTACTATTTTGGCAGTCTTCAGACCCCCCTCCCCTGTCTAGGGGGTTCAGGTGATTGAATTTCACTTTAATATATTTGTTCTATGTTTTTAAGACCAAATGCACAATTGTGGCCTGTACCAGAAAAAAGTAGATTTATAACCCCTCCCTAATTATAAACTACTGAAGAAAAGATACAAGAAACCGGTATCCGCTATATTCCATCACAAACACGTTAGCCACGAAACAAGTGGAATGATGTGTGCAAACGTTAATGAAGCTTTTACAACACTTTTACCATACTTGACGCAGTTGCAAGGTTGAACACATCAACAACTGGACACATTGATGCAAATGATATTCAGTTGACTAGCATTATATTTGCATTCATGTTTTGTTGTCATTTCGGACATAGTAACAACTGGACACATTAATAAAAATTAAATCAGTTGACTAGCATTATATTTGCATGCATATTTTGTTGTGGTTGTGATTTCGGACATATTAACAACTGAACATATTGATGGAAAAATGATATTCTGTTCACTTGCATTATGTTAGAATACATGTTTTGTTGTCGTTTTGGACTCATTAACAACTGGATATATCGATGGAAAATGATATTCTGTTCACTTGCATTATGTTTGCATGCTTCTTTTGTTGTAATTTCGGACACAGGGATAACTGAAAACATTGACAGAAAATTATATTATCATTACTTGTATTATGCTTGCATGCAGAAACAAAGAGAGACGCATTTCACATTTATGGGCATATCTTATTTGTAATGTTTGTACATGTTTTAACTGAGTTGATGGCAGGTTTGTTGTTGTGTAAATAATATATTAAAATAACAAAGACCTTTTCGTCCCACAACAATAACGCTTACTATGCCCATAATGGCTTGAGTTGATATCAACTGATTTTCACACAATAGATTTTAATATTTTTTATAGAGATAGAGTATGCTTTATTATGTCATGTCTTAAGACAACAAAAAGGTTATTTTAAATGTCTTCTGGTTTGTAAATCAGGGAGAGATATGATGAGTTATTGGTGTTCGTTAAAACGACTGAAACAGTCCCGAGTATCTTTTGTTTTGTCATTTCTTCAAGTGACAGAGCCCAGTTTTTAAACACTACAACGTATGTTTTTTTTAACTATTAGAGACGTAATTATAACCAAACATTACTTAGAATTTATTGGTTATATTATCTATTTCCGTGCATCAGAAGTGTTTATGCTCATCCTGGTGTTTCTAATACCACGAAATGCTTTTTTTTTCGTAATTCTAGAAACGCTCGTTCATCTAATAAGTATTCGTTACCGAGAAAAGCTCTAGTTATTTTAGACGTTTAAACATCTTTAGCTTGTCTCTGTCATAACCTTATCCAAATGTGTTGTAGGTTTGTAGACTTAGAGTCCCTTTTCACGGGATGAAATTTGGGTATGCGCCTAAGAGACACACACAAGCTTGTTACATTAAATGTTTCCTGATTAACCGGGATGGTAGCTTTGTAAATCACAGCGAGATATGAAGACTTCTTGATGTTCGTTCTGAGTGATCTGTTTTCAGCACATCTGCGCGTCCCAAGATGTTTGGCGTGATGCCGCCATTTGAAGCATTGCCGTAGTCAGGAAATCAGTTGGTGACATCAGTAGCGCGCATCAGATGTCTGATAGCAAGAGTGTTTGCAACCTGCATCACAAGGTATTCTCCAATGACAATAAATTGTCAGCACTGTTTAAAATACAGCAAGCGCTTTGATTACTATCACCAAGTGTCTAATAAATTCTCAGGCCTTGAGGGAACAGCTAGTGATTGATCTGTTTGGTGACTTAGTGACTTGTTTTGATCATCGCATTCAGCAAATGAAATGTCTTTTTATGATAGACTCAAACCTAGTAGATGGATTTACATCCAAACATCTTATTATAAGACGATGGCGTATCTAATTGGAATTACTCTTTTTATGTCATTTACCTTATTTCAGTTCATTTTCTCCTTTTACCTTTTTTATCGTTTTCTTTCATCTTTTTATAGCAATAATGTTTGCAGCATAATTCAATACGGATTGTAATTTCAATGGCATTGGTGCAACGATATAATTAATATTTTGTTTGTCATGGTTTAACGCCGCGAAAACAACACACATCAAACGTTGTTGTGTTTAGGATATACAGCTAAAATCTATTTCATTAATAAGTAGTTCATATATACAAGGTGTGAGGGAGAGAGTGTGTGTGCATGTGTGCGTGCGTGTGTGTGTGTGTGTATGCTCTCTCTCTCTCTCTCTCTCTCTCTCTCTCTCTCTCTCTCTCTCTCTCTGTGGGTGTGGGTGTGTACACCTGTGAAAGGTAGCAAGACTTAGTAACATAAAAGATGGATTTTGTTTAGGTCAGGAGGGTCCTAGTTCCTTAATTTTGATGTGTTGGGTTTTTCAATCATGGTGTATTTAAGTCTTTGTCCCTGGTACGACTCACGCATGTTGTTCTCGTTAGGCACCCGAATCATGACTCGTGTTAGGTTGATTCGTTTGTTTCATTTGTATTTACAAGTGAAAACAAGATGTTCAGATCCCATCATGGACATTAGCAGATGTTGGAAAATGACCACTCTCAACATCCCTCTTCCCTTTTGACTTACCACCTTGGTTATATTTAGCACCGATACGAACGTGGTCTACATAATGAAACCCCGCTGCCGCAATGCAACAGGCTACAAGTACCGAACAGCAAACACTCTTCTATAAGCACGTTACCAGAAATGGGAGAGCACATACCATGGCGTTTGATAAGCCAATCTTGGGACTTTGGATGGAATGGGAAATTCAACTGATCTGCTGAGGGA
>JAECMU010108212.1:0-31311 GCA_016106625.1 Dracogyra subfuscus
GAATGAACTGTTGAGAAATGTTTATGTTATTTTATTAATTTTGTATTTTCCATGTAATTTTTTTTCAAATTTTTGATTTTCCATGGGGGCCAAATTCCCCCCCTTTTGCCTACCTGGGGACGCCCATGCCTTTTGGCAGTATAAAAACATAATAAATAAATACATACAACCGTAGAAATTGGAACAAATATTTAATCTTATCTATTTTATTAACAGATGTAAAGAAAAATCCATAAACAAGAATAAATAACACGTTTGTTTGAAATTTAATAAATCACCCCCACACCCTCCCAAAAGTCAAACAGGCCGCAACGTTTAACGCAGTCTTAATCCTGAAAATAATTAATCACATTACTGTCCTCAGTTTGAAAACATCCAGACAAGTATTTAAATATTTAAAAGTTTTAAAAGTAAAACAAATTTACGAAAATATAGACTATGTAAGGGCTGCTCGGGGGAGGGGGTGCTGCGAGGACCACCCCCACACTATGTTCCATTTTCTGTTGATTTTTAATATTAACTGGAATACAGACGTCATTCAAATTAGTTATATTTTACAATGCTTCGCCACATACAAATAAAAACCGGTCTACTAACCTTGACCCCTGTCAAATTTCTAAAAACATGCAGACAACGCTGTTTACAGGTTGGTAGTTTTTAAGTTTTCTTAATTCTGTAGAAAATATTAATTTTAAGTTTCAAAATATGAAAGAAATAAAAAGTACCTTTTGTCAAATATATCATATCAACAAATTACCGTTGGATATGTTTTATTTACTGTGTACGAAGCCAAAACAAGGGTGCAAAAAGTGACTGTCGTCGACCGTAACAAAATTTGATCGTCTGCTATAACTACTATAGGCAGCATATTATAAATCTATTTCGCCATTTCGTCTTGTTAAAACTGCTCTTTTTGTACTTACTTTCATTATTTTATTGTTTTAGCAACTCTATATACATTTCGTCTTCAAACCAGTCTGGATTTATATCAAAAACGTCCTGAAGCGTACCGATGTGAAAGGTGCCACTTTGTTTGGCTGACATGTTTGTAAATACCATGTTGTATTCATACGCGAGTAAAGTGGCCTAATTAAATCTTAGGTGACTCTCAATGATTTGATACCTACAATTTAAGGTACATGTACATTTGTAACTGGCCAATCAGAATCGAGTATTTTCCAAATTCATGATAGAATGTAGCATGGCAACAATGTAAATGTAAAACTGAAACATTTGATACCTTGTAATTAAGTATTCTTTTGCAGAATGAATACATTTTGTTTTCTTGATATATTTAATGTCGGTTTTTTTTCATTTGTTATCTGATTTTCTTAAAATAATTTTGTAAAGGTGAAAATATAATTTTGTTTTTCTTTTCAGTCAGATTTTCTGGATGGGTGATCTGAACTATCGACTGACTGGCCATACCTGGTCACTAAGTGAGGTGAAGGTTATCGTCAATAAGGGACTATACGGAAAACTCATGCAGTATGATCAGGTTGGTCATGTTTAGACACGCTTATGTCGAAATGGATTGACTCTTGATCTCAGCTTTATCATATAGATAGCTGTAAGAATGGGAAACCTTGACATTTTTTTAATTTGTGGAATAAAAAGAGTTTTTAATCTTTTAATTCATAAATAAATTATATAAATGTGTTTACTTCAACTATAAAAACTGTATTTTACATTACATTCATCAAATACATTTCCACATACTGTATTGGAAGTAATGATGTAAAAAGTACACAGTTGAAAGTCTAGTCCATAGGACACACGTGTGTAAGTAATATATCACTTTTTCTTTGCTTTTAAAGGCGCAGGCCCTAGTTTCAGGCTGTAAAAGTGGACACTAAGTTTTGTTAATCTACAAACTTGTAACTCAATTTACCGGCCTCGGTGGCGTTATGGTTAGGCCATCGGTCTACAGGCTTGTAGGTACTGGGTTCAGATCCCAGTCTAGGCATGGGATCTTTAATCCATATATCGACTCCAAACCCTGAGTGAGTGCTCCGCAAGGCTCAATGGGTAGGTGTAAACCACTTGCACCAACCAGTGATCCATAACTGGTTCAACAAAGGCCATGGTTTGTGCTATCCTGCCTGTGGGAAGCGCAAATAAAAGATCCCTTGCTGCCATGAAGCCCATGAAGTGGCAACTGCAGGTTTCCTCTCAATACCTGTGTGGTCCTTAACCATATGTCTGATGTCATATAACCATAAATAAAATGTGTTGAGTGCGTCGTTAAATAAAACATTTCTTTCTTTCTTTGTAACTCAATTTAGATAAGGTTATAACAAAGAGAAACTAAATTCTGTGATGTTTAAACAGGGAAATGTAAAGTTTGTTTAATTTAACGATGCCACTAGAGCGCATTGATTTTTTATCTTATCATTGGCTATTGGACGTAAAAAAATATGGTCATTCTGACACTGTTTTTAAGAGAAAATCTGCTGTCCCCACATAGGCTACTCTTTTATGACAGGCAGCAAGGGATCTTTTATTTGTGCTTCCCACAGGCAGGATAGCACAAACCATGGCCTCTGTTGAACCAGAACGGATCGGTGCAAGTGGTTTACACCTACCCACTGAGCCTTGCAGAGCACTCACTCAGGGTTTGAAGTCTGTATCTGGATTAAAAATCTCATGGAACTGGGATTGGAACCCAGTATCTACCAGCCTGTAATCTGTTGGCTTAACCACTGGTGTTTAAACAGAGAAATGTCATCTAAAAATAACCAGAGCTTGTATTGATAACAATTAATTGTTAGACGATCGTGCATTTTTAGAATTATGAAAAATGCATTTTCGGGTATTGCAAAAGCCTGGATGAACAGAAGTGCTTCAGGTATACTAAAATTAATATTCTAAATAATAAAATGTAAGTACTTTTAATTTAAATTATCAGAAATGAAACGGTATTAATAGTGAAAAATATGTCGTAGTGTTTAAAAACTAAGGTCTGTCACTTTAATCACTAATGACAATCTTGTTGACACAGTCAGTGATTACAGGATAAAAGCCGAAACATCTTGTTTTTCATTCAGTGTTGTATTGTACTCTTTGTCACCAGCTTCTGACTTTCCTGAGTCCAGTTATTCAATATTTATTACTCATGTGGGCTCAAATATACAGGGTAATATTTTTTTCGATCTCTGGACAATGTGATGTTCGGTTGGTTGCTTGCCACAGACAAAATTTCACTTTCATTCATGTTTCCATTCATGAAACGGATTACACATAAGTTATAGGATCTGCAAAGATTTTCAGAAATGGTTTTACTCATTTGTTTCATTAAAATGGAATGATATATTTTTTATTGCAGCGGCTTTAGTAGCGTTGAAAAATGCAACTACAGTCATATTATTTTGTATTGTAAACATTTGGCTGGAAAAAGAAAAATGTTGTGTCATAATGTCACTTACATTATGTTATGTAATGTGCATATTATATGACTTAATGGCAGATGGTTTTGTTGTAGACTGGATAGGAATTTTTACATTAAAAATCAGTTAAAATTCATAATGGGTAATATAGAGAATGACCAACTCGCTACGAGGAGTTACAAATTATTTGTCCCTATTGAATGAATGTTATAAAACCCTTGCCATAGGCTTACAACATTCATTCATTCGGAACAGATAACTCATAATAGCTTGTAGCTGTTTAGTTATTCTCTAAATAAGTTCAGTGTTTCTTCTTTTGTCTAATAAAAGGCGACATCATACTCCTCTCATCTCCATTACTCGCATGTGTTAATCAGAGCTGAAAAATAGTTTTTAGAGTTTTCAGTGATTCCTGATTTTTGCACTAAAAATATTTTTAGTCTCCCTATATAGTTTTCTGTTTTTTGTTTTTCCCAGTGTCATTTCCTACTATTTAATAATTTATAGAAATTTGGTTCAAAATGGCATTGACATCCTCATTTAGAATCATGTAAGATTAGTGTTGTTTAGTAGTGTTTTGGTATTAGTAAAATATAGTAAGTTCTAGCATGGTTTTTTTTATTTTATTTTTTTTATTGCCCCAGATCAGTTGACAGTGTCAAAAAAAAAAAAAGTTCTAGCATGGTGACTTAGTTCCTTTACTGTAACTGTAAAATCTGTAGAGTTTGCATTTTTGGTTTTGTTTTTACCCTTGTGAAGTGTGATAATTAACTTTCAGATATTTAGTTGAGTAAGATATTATAATATTATGAGTTAATTACATGCAGTTGTGTTGCTGAAGTTCTTAGTTACATGTGTGTTTTATTTTCTGCATTTCAGTTGAACATACAGTTACACAACACGTCATTTGATGTGTTCCGTGGTTATACTGAAGGAAACGTGATATTCCAGCCCACATACAAATACGACCCAGGAAGTGACACGTATGATACAAGGTTGGTCTGACTATTCAGTTATAAACACATTATGCTTTTGTATGTTGGCTTGTATGGTCAGTCGACTTGGTCTGTCGTAATTATAAACAAATAATACTCATGTATATCCATGATAATGGACCCATTGTTTTATTTCTCATTCTTAAGAGTGCATCATGACTGATTTAACATTGTAAACTGACGGCGAGAGCATTCTGTATTGTGATTGGTTAATTACGTTATTTTTCTGGGATCAAATAAACAATAACACCCAGAAAGCTAATGACGTCATTAAAGGTGACGTCATTAGCAATTGGAACAGGCGAAGTTGACGATTCAAGGGTCTACAGTTAGATTGTAGCCAGGTATTTTTTTCAAGAAATGCCAAATATACAGTTAGTTCTGTAGAAAGACAATTCAGTTTACAATGGCCATAACCATATGGAGTTTTTAGATTTGCGGGTGTTATTGTCTATTTGATGCCCGCAAATGTTTAATTTTTGACCTCAGGCTAATGCCTTCGGTCAAAAATAACATTTGCGGGATAAAATAGACAATAACACCCGCAAATCTAAAAACTCCATATGGTTATCTCCTAAAAGGATTTGATATTCTCTGTCTGAATGGAAAATAAATAATAACCAATATGGTCTTTAACAAGCAAAATATTTCTATGCTATAGTTAAACTACTTTATGAAAATGATCTTAAGCATCCCCCCAAAAATAAAAGAAAAAAAGAAAAAAAGAAGGAAAAACCTCCCCAAAACACAACAATAAGAAGTTGACCAATCACATCTCTGATAAGAGCTCCTTTGCTGCTATCTGGTCAAAACAGTCCCATGTAGTTGGAAATAGGTTTTCACTTGCTGTCAATCATTTATCTCTGTCATGGGCTGGGATTTAACTCACTCCATTACTTGCGTAAGGTGATTTGGTCACTCGATCAAACACTTCCTTGGTAGACTCTTAAGGTTTTTTCCCCACACCAGTCAGTCCAACAACTCTTTATATGAAGGTATGTGCTGTTCTTTGTTGGAAAGCGTACAAAAAAGATCCCTTGCTGCTGATTGAAAAGAGACCATGGTGTGATGAAAGCGGGTTTCCTCTCATTATCTTTATGGTCCTAACAACCATATGTTGAACACCCAGAATACAAATGTGTTAATTAAAAACAAATGTGTCATCTTACAGTAAATCATTAATCTCTGTCATGAACAGTCCGATCAGGCAGCTAAACCTTCACTGAATTATATGCATGAATATACATTTTATCACAAGCACGTTTACTGTTCTTTTACGGGTACTTTAGCAGTGGGTATAGGAAACATTTTGTTCACTGTCATGTTGCAATTTGATATAAAAGTTTCATGGATAGTTGCACAATTTAATTTTTTTAAATAATTGCAAATTAATTTTCATCTCTGTAGTAACCGTTACAAATCGGAATTTTTAAAACAAGTGTTTCCTGATGTAATGTTATTGGTATTGATGATATAACACATTTATTGTTAAATATAATTTTAAAATGGTTAATACAGATACACTCAGGTATGATGAACCAAGTTGTTAAAGTGAGTTTTATTTGTGTTTCTGCCCCATGCAGTGAGAAGGCCCGATTCCCAGCATGGTGTGACCGAGTGCTGTGGAAGGGAACTCCCATAAAGCAACTTCGCTACGACTCACACATGACGTTGAAAATCAGCGACCACAAGCCAGTCAGTGCCTTGTTTGATGCAGGGGTGAGAATTCTCTCTCTATGTGTGTAACCGAGTATGTAAAAAAAAACCCAGACATGAGGGGAAAATGATAAATAGTTGACATGCTTAGTGCTAGTACATACAATTTTAGTACATGTGTCTTTGACCTTTATCTCATTCCAGCCAGTGCACAACGACTGGTATATCAGAGGTGTGTGCTATCCTGTCTGTGGGATGCTTCATAGAAAAGATCCCTTGCTACTAATGGAAAAATGTAGCAGGTTTCCTCTCTAAGACTGTATGTCAAAATTACCAAATTTTTGACATCCAGTAGCTGATGATTAATAAATGAATGCCCCCTAGTGGTGTCGTTAAACAAAAACTTTGTTGACCTTTAGTTGACCTAGCAAGCCACACACTATCAATGCAAACTGTGTAAGGCATTATTAATATATTGACTGGTGTATCACAACGGTTTTGAGATTATGAAAATTTGTGTGTGTGCAAAATTCCAGTTACAGGGTTTGTTAGTGGGTTCTTTCACATAGGGCCGAATTTACGAAGTCTGTTTTTATTAAATGCAGGTTCTTAAGCATTGTAAATGTATGCAGTTACATGTGTGTAAGAGATAAACAGGCTTTGTAAAGTCTTCTTTAAATTGGCACACCACATTCTCAGTTTGTTGGCTTACTGGCTATTGTGTGTGCATGTTTGTATCCAGTTTTGGGGATCCATATGTAAGTGTTTTCCTGCCTGTCCTGAAGGAATGTATCAAAATTGCTTTGCTAGGGATATGTTTATGGACCAGTTTTATTATTTTTGTCCATCTTAAAAATGTAATACCAGTATAAATGTAGGATATGTACGTGTATGCTCTTAAAAATATTGATCATTGTGAATAGTTATAAATCATCTATACATACATGTATGTATACAGACTATGCTGACTTAAGTTTAATGTATTCAGTTGTTTTCTCATTATTATTACATATCTGTTAACCCACAACAAATGCATTATTTAAAACAGCTGCAATGTGGCTTACCAAGTTCTTGCACTAGGGACATGGTTTTGAAAGCCAGTAGTCATAAGAGTATGGTGTCCACATTATTTTAACTCGGAGATACACGTGAGGACTGGAATCTGAAATATGTAAAGATGAAAGTTGTCTTTTGTTTGTAGTTGGGCACTTCAAAAACAAATTATTGTTTCATCAGTAAAATATGAAAACAACTAACGAAAACATGCTTTGCTTTTGATGTAATATATCAAAATGCTGTCATGTTGATAAATATTCAACAGGATGAGATGGCTATATAATAGAGGATACTCCCCTCGTGCAGGGTTCGCACTTAACGATGGCCCGATCGCCCATGGCGACTAAAAACGTCGACGGGTGACAGAAAAACCACAGTAAGGTTGCCCGCCTGGAGACCGATTTAAAAAAAAGAATTTAAATCAATAATTAATAAATAAATAAAATTACAGCTATGTAGCCTACTTTGAACCATGAAAAAGTGTAGGTCTGCTTTTACATATAAACATATGCCCAATATAAGAATAGGTATACGGTAAGGTATGTGGCATGTAAAATTGGGCACAAATTCATGTTGACAAGATTCAACCATGGTTATTTGTACACGTCATAGATCGCATCCACTGAACATTATATTTTATGGTTTTTTAATTATTATTATTTCATTGAGATGGTGTGGGGTGTTATTTATTTAAATAGTGTGTTGGTTTAGTTCAGGATAATACTCAAAATAAATTCTTTCTGTTATAATCTGTTGCAGTATTGTAGTTTTTTTTAGAAAATATTATTCGGGCTAGTGAAAATAGATCCAGGCAAGTGAAAGTGCTGTCACCACTTGCCCGGATGGCAACAAAACAAGAAAGTTAAGCGCAGACACTGCTCGTGTCTTGTGATATCACAATTTATCAGCACGAGTTGATAAAAGTATGTAATCCGAGGCTTCCCGAGGATTTTTATGCTTTTATCAGCGAGTGCTGATAAATTATGATATCTTATAAATTATGATAAATTATGATATCACAAGACACGAGGTGATATTCTTTTTATCATCCATTATCATTCTTTTCATTTACGACAATTGTAAACAATGTTAGTAATGTGGGTTGAATGTCACCATCTTTGGCAGCGGTAGACCCGTTAACTAGCAGAACGGCAGTGGCGTGACATCACTAATGATAGATTTAGCACTAAAACAAACACAGTGACGTAACAAACTACTGTCTTGTGATTAAAATTTGTCCATTCAAGATTATAAGAAGTGATATTTCCTGTGGAGAATATCTCTGCGAAGCATTAAATATTTCAAAATCTCATGTTCTTATATCAATGTTTTTTGTAGATCCGTGTGATAGACCAAGAAAAATCTAAGAAGGTCTATGAAGATGTGATGAAGAAATTAGATAGAATAGAAAATGAGTATCTTCCTCAAGTTAAACTTGAGCGACTAGAGGTACGAATTTAAATTTATTTCTCACATACATCTAATACAACTTTTACTCCTAACATAAATGTATATATTTACAAAACTGAATCACCCTCTGGTAATATTCTTTATGTATGCTTTTAACAAGAGGGAAGCACAAAAAAGTACTCTATGTACTCTTACGAATGTTATGACAGTTGAGAATATACTCTAATTAGGATGTAATTTCATGTTTTTGACATACTTTTTCTCCCTTTCAGTTCATCTTTAAGGATGTGAAGTTTTTAGAATTGAAAACTCAGTCATTATCAGTTGCAAATATAGGACAGGTAAGGCTGAATGTTTTATTTGTAACATACCTTTAAAGATATGAACTGCTGTTTTTTCTACATTACCAGTCTACAGTAATAAAACTTCAGCAAGATATTTTTGAAAGTACATAATTATATATTTATTACCAGGTGTATTCAGGCCATCAAGAGATTGTGGGGCTTGAAATGATGGCCTGTGAAAAGCAAAAAACAAACAAAAACAGGCCAGTTTCTCAGATCTAGGAGGTGAAATAGAAATTAATCTGCTAAAACTACCAAAAAACTGTAGGTAATTTTTCAAGTGGCAGATGCATAAACAATGGTCTCATCTGCTATTTAGCTTGTGATTCTGTTATATTTTAATTCAACAATGCTTGAAGATACATCACAAATGCCCTAATGTTCCACACCCTTCCCTCACCCTGTACTCTCTTCCATGTCCAGCAGGACAAATGTCTTTTGGCATGATATTTAAAAAACTAAAAAAATCCCAAAACAGCAGGCCATAGTTTACTTCCAATTTCGAGCCCTGGATTAAGAAATGGGATTCTTTTACTAAGCTTGATACTCGCTATGATTGTCATCCCACATCTGAGCTAGCGAAAGGTGATCAGGGGCATAGCATGATCTGGACCTGGGGGTGGAGGGTGTTCAAATATGAACTAAGTGGACCCTTTTTCATTGTTTTTGCACCACCAGAAACTCCATATGTATAAACCTGTATGTTTTAGTTCTGAAAGTGGACCATTTGCTTCAGTGTGTGTGTGTGACCCCCCCCCCCACCCCCTCGAACCCCCTCAGCCTATGTTCCTGGTGCTGTGTTTCACTGTGTGTTTCACTGTGTTTTACTGTGTTTTACTGAGTGTTTCACTGTGTTTTTCACTGTTTGTTTCATTTGTTATCTTGTCATTTTCAGGTTCCAGTAAATTTAGAGTTCATCAACAAGCTGAATGATGAGACATTTTGCAAACCATGGCTCAGGGTATCTCCATGTAAACACATTCTGCTTCCAGGTACAGCATCACTTTGATCTTTCATGGCTTTTAGTTTTAGTTACAATGGTCTGGAGATTGTGTTGACACATGCGTACCTGTAGATCTGGTTTTCTCTTCAAACTAGGTAATGGTATTTGTTAGTTGTGCTGTAATTCAAACAGGTAGCTTTTCTTTGATTTCAAAGAAAGAAAGAAAGAAATGTTTTATTTAACGACACACTCAACACATTTTATTTACGGTTTTATGTCATCAGACATATGGTTAAGGACTACACAAATATTGAGAGGAAACCCGCTGTCGCCCTTCATAGGCTACTCTTTCCGATTATCAGCAAGATATCTTTTATATGCACCATCCCACAGACAGGATAGCACATACCACGGCCTTTGGTATACCAGTCGTGGTGCACTGGCTGTGATGAGATATAGCCCAATGGGCCCAGCAACAGGGATCGATCCCAGACCGACCTCACATCGTGCGAGATTGTACCACTGAGCTACGTCCCGCCCCTCTTTCATTTCACTGTTTCTTTTTAAATAATAGCATTCAAGCTGTATGGGGCAGAGAGCTGGAGAATGACAGAACAAGACCTGTCAAAACTGTCCATCTTTCACATGACCTGCCTCAGAAATATTCTCAGAATCTTTTGGCCACAAACCATATCCAATCAAGAGTTGCTTGCCAGGTGTCAACACAAAGATATGCCTACCATCATTCAGAGAAAACGCTGGAAGTGAATTGGACACGTCCTCTGCATGGAGGCAGATTCAATAACAAAAACAGCTATATGGTGGACACCAGAAGGCAAGTGGAAGTGAGGACACCAAAAGACAACTTGGAGAAGAACTGTGCAAGCAGAGTTAAAACACACCTGGGACACCATACAGCAAGTGGCCAGGGACAGGGAGAAATGGAGAAAGTGTGTTGCTGCCCTAAGCACCAGAGGGCGTAATGGGCAGTAAGGCATTTATATCTCCCTAGATAGTAGGGTCTACACAAGTACTCGGGCAGAGGCTGAGTCTAGAGAGACAAGAGTCCCATTTACAGGACTTGAGTATCTGTCCAAGGAAGAGATCATTTAATTATATTGTTTTAATGTAATTTTTCCATATGCTTGCTGCCAGTTACATTATAGGGTTAATGTGACATGGAGGAAAATCAAAAGTCGAATGTGTGGAATGCAATACAATGGCATGATTTAGCATCCATGTTCAGTGCACTGGCCTCGGTGACGTCGTGGTTGGGCCATCGGTCTGCAGGCTGGTAGGTACTGGGCTTGGATCCCAGTTGAGGCATGGGATTTTTAATCTAGATACCAACTCCAGACCCTGAGTGAGTGCTCTGCAAGGCTGAATGGGTAGGTGTAAACCACTTGTACCGACCAGTGATCCATAACTGGTTCAACAAAGCCATGGTTTGTGCTATCCTGCCTGTAGGAATCTCAAATAAAAGATCCCTTGATGCCAATCAGAAGGAGTAGCCCATGAAGTGGCTACAGCAGGTTTCCTCTCAAAGTCTGTGTGGTCCTTAACCATATGTCTGACGCCATATAACCGACGCCATATAACCGACGCCATATAACCGTAAATAAAATGTGTTGAGTGCGTCGATAAATAAAACATTTCTTTCTTTTTGTTTCTTTTCATGTTTAGTGCTGGAATGAATATGCATAATCCTATTGAACTTTGTTCCTTAGTCTCATTATTATCTTTAGTCTGTCCGTCAGAAAACGCCTTTTTTCATGCTAAGGAAATTACTACAAAGTATTGATTTCTGAGCCGATAGATTTGTAAGTTGCACACAAAATAGTTTTCATTTTTTAAAATTATTATTACTTCTTATGTCAAACCAAACTGAAATTGTTTATTAAAAAAAACAGATTTATAGAATGATGGGATGGACTATAGTGTAAGTGTCGGGTACTTGGGTCTGGGTCGAGTTTAACTCTTGAATGCTCGAGTCCCAATATTTTGGACTCGTGGATGCCCTACTAGATAGAAGATTTTATTTTTGACTCCAGCTTAATGGGTTAATAAAATCTGTCATGAGGTGTATTTTTTAGCATGAGCATAAGACATGTATTATACCTCACTGCTAAGTGACAGCAGTTTCAGTTGATAGTTGACAGCTGACAATTGGAATCTTAATTTTTTTTAATAGATTTGACAACTATTTCACTCTTTATTTTGAATGTCTTTTTGAGTGCATGAGTGTGGTGTGTATGTGTGTGTGTGTGTGGTGTGTGTATGTGTGTCTGTGGGAGTTTGGATGGTCATACATGTATTAGAAGCAGTGTTTCTGCCTGAAATATTTCTTTTCTGTATGGTGCTATAACATTTAATGCAACCAGTCAACAAGGAGGTATGGGGACCCTCCCCTAGAAAGAAACTAGGTTAAAGGAATAATGTCACAGACCACTGACCTATTTAATGGTCTAACAAAGTATTACCTGAACAAAAATAATTTGATTTGTGCCTAAATGTACTTTATTCAACCATCTTCATAACCACCATACTCCATATTTTGTAAAAATAATTTAATAATGGCAATGGCTCATAATTCAAAAAGTAAAATTGCCAAGAGGGTTGACATGTATTTGACTCGTGATTCAGTTAAGGTGATGCAATAGCTAAATTTAGTTTCCAACAATTAATGTACTTTTTATTTATTGTCCATTTTTAGAGAAATAAGGTCCTGAAATCTGTGACAGTATGCCTTTAAATTTAGGTTTAGGGTTGAGAAAATCATACATTAATCATAAGACTAATTAATTTTGTCAAAAGGTTAATTTAAAAAATAAATCTGAAAATAAATAAATAAATGTGGGTATGGTGCCATACCTGTTTTACTCTCTGGCAGAAACCCGGAGGAGTGATGCAATTTTTAAGACATTATTGACTAACAGAGACATTTTAACGATTGTAATTACATATCAAATAATATTTCCTGCATAAAATATTAGTGGCTGTATATCAAATGTGTTTCTGATCGTTCTAATATTTGTACTAGATTATATTTTATCTTGCTTCCTAAAATATAGGTTTTTCGTATGTACAGAATTATTTGAAGACAAAATCCGGTTTGGGCTTCAAACAAATATTAAGACATTCAGAAACACATTGAATATACAGACAGTGATATTCTAAACAAGAAAATATATTTAATGTGCAAGTTTAATTGTAGAAATATTTTATTAGTGGGAAACATCTTACAATGCAGTAAACTCAGGAATGTCCCTTTAAAATATGCTGATGTGTCTTTAAAACAAATATTCTTTACCTTTCCTTTAATATGAATCATTTCCCTGTTTTGTGTTGCAGGAGAGTCCTGTGAAATTGCTTTTGAAGTGTATGTTGACAAGACAACAGCAGCCAGTCTGAATAAAGGCATTGAAGAACTGGAAGACATTCTTGTCCTTCATCTGGCTGGTGGGAAAGACTTCTTCATATCCTTGTAAAGCAGAATGCTGTACACAAATCGTTTAGAATTACAGTATCTGCGTCCAGTCACAGCACAAAAGCATTTTATAGAAAATATGTGTGTTCATGTGTAAACATGATTCTGCAACACCAAGATAAAAATGACTGTAATATCTGTTGAATATTAACTGCAGTTTTAAAATTAATGTCAAAGAAATGTGTCTGGGGTTTTAAAAAATATTTTTTTCACACTGATTAATATATATTTTTTTCTTTGGTATGGATCTTCAGGATTTACCTGGATTTGCCCCGTGGACATTTGTTTAAAACTTCAGTGTCTTTGTTCTAGGCTTTAATAAAGTCTTGCTAAAGCGACATTCTCATTAATTATTAGGGGCGGGAGGTAGTCCACTGATAAAGCGTTCACTTGATGCATGGTCGGTCTGGAGTCAATCCCCGTCGATAGGCCAATTAGGTTATTTCTTGCATTAACCAGAGCACCATGACTGGTATATCAAAGGCCGTGGTATGTGCTATCCTGTCAGTGGGATGGTGCATATAAAAGATATGTTGCTGCTAATCTGAAAGAGTAGCCCATGAAGTGGTGACAGTGGGTTTTCTCTCTCAATATCTGCGTGGTCCTTAACTATATGACCGATGCCATATAACCGTAAATAAAATGTGTTGAGTGCACCATTAAATAAAACATTCCCTTCAATAGCAATTGGTCACACTGACTTGTATAGCTTTTAAGTCTTTCTGAGAGAACACACTAAATCAGAAAGACATTAGGCTTATATATAAGGTTTATACAACAAGTCGTGTCTGAGCTGTACCAACTTGAACATGTTCTATCTCTCACAACAAATTAAATACAACAAGACAAGACGGTGTGACTAATCACATAATGAGAATGTCACTTTATCAGATAACCTGTAGTAAAGTTGGGAGACTTCATTAGAGAACCGAGTGAGGACTTCAAAGATTTACATGTACAGGCCCAGAAGCCATAATGTTTGAATTGAGAGATGAGTGAACGATGAGGTTGAGTTTGGGGTTCAGAAATTGTTCATGTATTAAGATTTTTCATACAAAGCCAAAGATTCAATTTTTTCTTAATGCACATCACATGACCGTGAGCGGCAATTACATTCCAAGCAGCTTCGGATCTTCCATTGAAGCCCTTGTGCAGATGCATGGACCAATCAGAGAGGTTCCAGTAGCTGCCCTTATAGAACTGGTACGTAAAAAAAATCAGGGGTTGGAATTCTCCTCAAATAAGCTGTTTTCCTCTCATGAAACATTGTGTTTCGTCGTATTTTAATCGTCCTTTCCTCCAAAATATGTCATATGGCACAGATTTTATCCTAGGATTAGAATTTTTTTTGGGACCCCCTAAATTTCTTCTTTTTCACAGTTCACCAATTCCCACCTCTGAAAATTACCTTTTGATATAACCCACATCTGTCCTGGCATGCATTTATTTTAAATCTATAAGATGGTGCATATAAAAGATCCCTTGCTATTAATGGAAACATGTCGCCAGTTTTCCTCTAAGACTATATGTCAAAATTACCACATGTTTGATTTATAAATCCATCCATTTAGACCTTCATTAAAAAATTGATGTCGAAATTCCTTCTGTCTTTTTGTAAAAGATTATTAAATAGTCCTATCCTCTCTTCTTTTTCTTAATTAAGTTTAGACTGTCCTCCTAAAATCCTCCAAATTATATCAGTATTTGGCTGAGCAGTCAGTTCCTTTTCATTTTTGGTTTGTTAACTTTTTATTTTATTTTTTTATTTCTATCAACATTTTTACTAATTACTATTAAAAACATTCTGCGTGTTTCCAACTGTACCACCTCCCCCATTCTGTCCCGAATCCAGTCACTGGCAATGTCGGAGATTGTGCCCGGGAAAGACATTCTTGAACCTTAATTGTGTATAGGCAAGTTAATATGTTATCCAATCCAATCCACTAATTCAGTGTGCTCTAGTGGTGTCATTGAACAAAACAATTTAACTTTATTTTAATTCTAATTTACATAGAGCTTTTTATTATTAAAATTACTGTGCAGCTGTAAACCTGTCATTCAATTTTTAAAAAAACAACACAATTTGCCTTAACAAGACAGTATCACATTTTTAACAAAACTGTAAATCTTTCCATTTATCTGCAATGTGAAACAAACTACAAGTCCTGGATCAATGAAGCTTGGTTTACAGATGCGTCTATGAATGTCTTATCCCAGTGCATATTAATTTTTCTATTTTAACTTCTTGATTAATCCTGAAAATTATGTCACAGATTTTTCTTTATTATGGTAGGTGAGACATTTCGTTCTGCCCAATGTGTGTTTATGTGGATAACAAGAATGTCTTGGTTTGTTGTCTATCAGTGTGCTTTCAGTGTACGTATTAAAAAGTAAAGATTTGGATTTCTTAACGATAAAATGCAATATGGCTCAAATGCTTACATTAATACATCATTTTATAAATGTTTGTTTTGTTTTAGGGTCATCAAGGCAGTATTGATAGACCAGAGGCAGAGAAACGACTGTATCTGTGTCCTAAAGAAGTCTACAGAATGGTGAACCACCTATACGAACATGGAAAAGATGAAGTTTGTGGTTTTGTTATTATTAGTATTATTAATTCCCTGGGGTGGGACGTAGCTCAGTGGTACTGCACTCGCCTGATGTCTGATTAATCCCAGTCGGTGAGCTCACTGGGCTATTTCTCGTTCCAGCCAGTGCTCCACAACTGGTTAATAAAGGCTGTGGTATGTACTATCCTGTCTGTTGGATGGTGCATATAAAATATATTATTTTTGCTAATCAAAAAGAGAAGCCCATGAAGTGGCAACAGTGAGTTTCATCAATATCTGTGTGGTCTTTACTATATGTGTTGACGCCATATAACTGTAAATAAAATGTGTTGAGTGGCTTGTTAAATAAAACGTTTTCTTCCTATTGGTCCCACTGGAGTGGACTATAGGTTTCCTTCTGACCATATGTCCCATATATAGTTTTTCAGCTGTTTTTATAGCAGTGACACATAACATTGAGCTGAAATTGTTTGTATAGCCTTATTATGTATATAACTTTATAGAACATGATTGACTTGGCTTTCCAGTACCACACCTGGGAAACGCCAAGGGAAACATAAACTAATGCATTTGGTATATTATTTGACTGACTTTAATTATAAGAACTTCATGCAAGTATTTAATGGAAAGAACAATGCATGATACAGTTGTCTTTTGGGTATTGTTTTTGCCATTGGAGTTAAAATTGAGTTTTTTTGTGTTTCAGGCAGAACTTTTTAAGCAACCCGGAAAACCACAAGAAATCCGAGACATAATAGACTGTCTTGACACTGGAGTGCCGGACAAACTGAGTATCCTTTCTCACTCACATGTACAGTCTAGATAATCTTAAAAGCAACATGGACCATTTTGTGTACTTCACGGGTATAGTACTTGTCTCATCCATCTATCCTTCCATCCATCCACCCACCCACCCATCCATTAG
The DNA here is from genome assembly GCA_016106625.1 of Dracogyra subfuscus. NCBI lineage: Eukaryota > Metazoa > Mollusca > Gastropoda > Neomphalida > Peltospiridae > Dracogyra > Dracogyra subfuscus. The sequence goes on from JAECMU010108212.1 coordinate 16,776, forward strand.
TGAGGGCCTTGTGGTTCATGTGCTGAATGTGTTTACTGTCTAAAAATTTAGAATTTTATTATTATCCATTCATCCATCCATCGAATAAAACCATCCATCCATCCATCCATCCATCCATCATCATGCATCCATCCATCCATCCATCTATCCATCCATCCATCCATCCATCCATCCATCCATCCATCCATCCATCCATCCATCCATCCATTAGTGATGGCCTTGTGGGAGATGGTCACCCTGTACTAAATGTGTTTACCCTCTAAAACTGAATAATTTTATTATTCATCCGTCCATCCATCAATTCATTCGTCCTTTCATTCATCCATCCGTCCATCCATCCATCCATCATCTGTCCATTCATCCATCTTCTGTCCATCCATCCATCAATCTATTCATCCATCCATCCACCCACCCAAAACCCATCCATCCATCCATTAGTGAGGTCCTTGTGGGAGATGGTCACTTTGTACTGAATGTGTTTACCCTCGAAAATTGAAGAATTTTATTATTATCCACCCACACATCCGTCCCAACCGTCAATCCATCCATAGATCAATCCATCCACCCATCTTTCCATCCGTCCATCCATTCATCCATCCATCCGTCCCATTATCCATCCCATCCATCCAACCATCCATCCATCCCATCCCATCCCATCCCATCCCATTCCATCCTAGCCAGCCAGCCAGCCAGCCATGCATCCATCCCATCCAGCCATCCACCCATCCATCCAGCCATCCATCCATCCGAATGACCATGTAGACAGTTGTGTGTTCCTTATGAGCGTCAGGTGGAGGTGTCCATGCTGTGGCGGAGTGCTTGCTGCTGTTCCTGGAGTCGCTCGCAGACCCTGTGATACCTATCAGCTTCTACCAGCAGTGCCTCGACTCCAGCTACAACTTCCAGTCGTGTAAACAGGTGTGTTTAGCAAAACTTGCATCATGGGGATCTGCATGCCCCCCCCAGCAATCACTTTAGAAATTTCATTCATCCATTTCAACTTATTTCCGTGCTTATATTCAATTAAAGTTCAAGAATGCTGTCCTGGGCACACACCTCAGCTATCTGCACTGTCTGGATAGAGTGTTAATTTTTAGTGGTTAGTAAGAAGAGGGTGTAATGGTCTTACACCTATCCATTGAGTCGTTAAAACTTGTTCTGGGTGGGAGCCGGTGCTGGGCTGCGAACCCTGTACCTACCAGCCTTATGTCTGATGGCTTGACCACCAGACCACTGAGGCCGGTCAGGAATTTCAGAATATTACACCCTAACATAATGGTAGAATGCATGCAAAGAAATGTATCATCTATGAAGCTGTAAAAAGAAAAAAGAAAAAATGCCTGGAATTCATGATAAATATGTGGTGGATATTAAAACCTTCACATTTGATGACTTTAAAGGGATCGACATGCAGCTCATTTGTAGATTACTGGCCGCAGTGGTTAAAAAATCAGACTACAGGCTGGTAGGTACAGAGTTCGCAGCCCATCACCGGCTCCAACCCAGAGAGAGTTCTTACGGGCTCAGTGGGTAGATGTAAGGCCACTACACCCTCTTCTCTCGCGCTAACCACTAACCAACTAACAACTAACCCACTGTCCTGGACAAACTACCCAGATTGCCGAGGTGTGTGCCCAGGACAGTGTGCTTGAACCTTAATTGAATATGAGCACGAAAATAAGTTGAAATGAAAAGTGGTAAATTAGCCTTCTCAGATGTGGTCTGTCTAAGGATTGATGTCCTATGATACTCTGTCCCGGGTCAGGTCCCTAGCTATCCAGAGACGGGACCTGGGATGGACATGCTTGAAACCCTAGTCGTATATGAGGATGACAAAATTATCCACTCCGCTCCACTCCTATGATGCTCTCACTGGATTATTTACCCTTTCAAATAAAAAGCCCAGTGGTAAAGCGTTTGCTAGATGCGCGGTCGGTTTAGGATCGATCCCCGTCAGTAGACATATTGGGCTATTTCTCGTTCCAACCAGTATTTCCACAACTGGTGTAACAAAGACTGTGGTATGTTTTATCCTGTCTGGGATGGTGCATATAAAAGATCTCTTGCTGCTAATCGAAAAGAGTAGCCCATGAAGTGGCAACAGCAGGTTTCCTCTCTCAATATTTGTGTGGTCCTTAACCATATGTCTGACGCTATATAACTGTAAATAAAATGTGTTGAGTGTGTCGTTAAATAAAACATTTCCTTTCCTTTTAAATAATAAGTGTTCCACAACTGGTAATCCAGCAATAGCTATGCTATGTGTCATCCTATGAGAATGTGTATAGTAATAAAATTAAAAGGAAACTTGTGCTCATTGGTAAGAGTATCTTACATGGTCCCTTTTCGTTTTCTCTTGTCTCCGACTGGTTGACAGGTGGGATGTAGCCCAGTGATAAAGCGCTCGCTCGATGCACAGTCGGTCTGGAATCGATCCCTGTCAGTGGACCCACTGGGCTATTTCTCATTCCAGCCAGTGCTCCACAACTGGTGTATAAAAGGCTGTAGTATGTATATATAAAAGATCCCTTGCTGCTAATCAAAAAAAGTTATCCATGAAGTGGCGACAGTGGGTTTCTTCTCTCAATATCCTTGTGGTCCTTAATTATATGTCTGATGCCATATAACTGTATATAAAATATGTTGAGTATGTCATAGATTAAAAAAAAAAAATCTTTCTTTCCGACTGGTTGACATAAATGACTATTTAACATCTCTCTGGTACTGGATAAACAGTCTTCTGGAATGTTAGTCAGTACTCTTCTCTTTTTTTGTGTGTAAAGAACACTTTTGAACAGTCATATTTTATAAGTAAGTGGTACCATTTAGTGCAGTCGGTTGAGTGCTCGCATGAGATGCTTGCATTGCCGGATACAGTGGGTTAATTCAACTGACTGGATTTTCTCTCTATCTGACCAGCGCACCACATCTGATCAAGGCTGTGGTGGTATGTGCTGTCCTGTGTGGGAAAATGCATATAAAATGTAATGGGTTTCCTCTGATGACTGCAAGTAAAAATTACCTAATGTTTGACATCCAATAGCCAATGATTAATAAATAAATGTGCTTTAGAGGTGTTGTTAAACAAAAGAAACTTTTAACTTATAAATAAAAAAATTCAGTTAATGTATTCACATTTTCATCTAGTCAGGTTTGTGATTATGTGTGAGATATTCAGTGATTTGAGCTTTCGGAGTTTTGGAATTCTGCTTTTTTATGACTCAAATTCTGCATTTTTATATTTTTTCCGTGAATAAATATAAATATAAATATAACTGTTTTTCTGACTTTTAAGCTTTTTACCGGTATTTCCGTCTTTTAATCAACACGGAAGTCATTCAACTTATCGCCCTTCCCGCACCGAACAGTAATAAGGTTTGTCGAGGTTTTCTGTTGTTAGGCGACATTTCATTGGTTCGTTTTTGCCAACCATGTATAGCGTTAGACAATTAGCCCGCCTTTTGTGAAGAAGCAGTGGCAACACAATGCAAAGATATTTGTCGGCCCCACACACCACCGAACAATTTTCAGAGTTCTTGACATTTGACCACTCGCATCCCTGGATATTACTTATTCATATTTTAAATTAATAGTTATTTCATATATTTTAATCATAATAATCATAATGTCCACACTTACATAGATATATATACACATGTACTTATATTTAATACCTACATGCGTTATTGACTTACTCATATGTACACACACGAATGCTGAAATTTTTTTCTCAAATAGAAATATTTTAACGGTTCTCTTTTTTCCCGTTTCAGTTGTTGACAAAAATACCCGAGTGTCATCGGAATTTGTTTAAGTATGTATGTGCATTCCTTCGAGAATTAATGATTTACAATCATCATCTTGATCCAAAGTTTCTCTGTGAGTATTGCAGGTTTTAACTTGCCATTTTGTAGTTTTTTTGTCAGTCAGCTTGCTTAACGTTGCTTTCTTATACAACATTTTCCTTCATTGTTCACAGATGGCCTGAATAGCTAGCATTTGTACATAGCCTAAAATAACACAGCTCCGTAATATAGGGTCTTCTCCAAAAACATATCGATTGGACTTTAAACTTTTAGATCTGCGTTCAAAATTATATGTCGAAATTGCTTCCTTTTTTTAATATTATTAAATAGTCCGATCCTCTCTTCTTTCTCTCATTTAATTTTGGACTGTCCTTTTAAAAATATATTCTATTAACTTTTTTTACTAAGTGCTTATATTCAAAATTCTGCCCATTTTCAACTCTAACCCTTCCCCCCCCCCCTCCATCCCAAGTCAGGCCACCGATCCTATCGGAGGTCTGACTCGGGATGGGCGTGTTCAAAATCCTAGTGGTTTATGGGCACGTTAAACTACATGTACATGTAGTTTTCATCATCATCATCATCCAAAAACAGCACTAATTTATAGGGGTCAGGATCTAGCTCAGTCAGTACAGTGTTCGCCTCAGGTGCTTGAGTCGTAGGATCGAACTACCTCAGTGGACACATTTTCTCTTTTTTTTTTCCTTTTTTTTTTTTTCCTTATCTCTCATGATTTTTGACAACTGAAATCATCCTTTACTTTTGTGGTTTAGATTATCAATTTTCGTACAGTAGAAGTGTTTTGGGTCATCCCAGTATTTTTAATATCACAAAATGCATTTCTCATATTTTTAAAAAACGCATGTGCATTTGAAAAGTAATAGTCTTATTTTTAGAAGGTATTTCACCATTTCAAAATCACGATTCATGTTTCACTCAAGTGTAACTTCATCCAAATGTGTTTTAGGTTTGTAGATTAACTAAACTCAGTGTTAATTTTCATGGGTTGAAACTAGGGTGTGTCCCTTTAATGAATGAAATTCAGTCCCACATACAAACCCGGACTGTACTAGTAGTAAATCCATTATGGTCTATACAAAGTTTTCTAGAGATATTAAACAAACCAAGAGTCACTAATCTTCTGATTTTTCTTCCAGCCACTCTGTTTAGTGAAGTGCTGATACGGTCACCAACAGAAACCAGAGCCACCATAGACAAACGGCGAAAGAAAAGTGAAGAGGAGAAGAAAGCAATGTTCATCTATCACTTTCTGACCAACGAGTATGATGACTGAGATGAGAATATCAGGGTTTTTTCAGATTCTCTCCATCAACAAAAATGGTTGTGATCTCTTTCATAATGCCGTCATTAATGGGGTGCACACTTCTCTTTAACAGACAGCTTTGCTCTTGGTGTGCTGAACAGTGTTTTAGATAATAGTTTTCCAGGCTGTGATATTAGGCTTTTATATATTATGTATATATTGATGATACACTAGCTTTGAACGAATGCAGCCAGTAAAGGACAAATCCAGCAAACGGTGACTATTGGTGGATGGATCTTGCCAAGTTCCCGTGATCAACATAATGTACACGTACTTACTTATCTATTGTCCAGTTTAGACCCATAGGTGTTACCATGTGTTTCTGTATTTGTAGTGTAAGAATATTGAACAGAGAAGTAGAACTGCTATTAGATGTTGTAAGCATAATGGTGTGGATGTTTTGGTGAAATGCCTATTGGTCATCTCCATGATCGGGAATTTCAGAACAAATACCACACTGAATTGTAGTTTTTGGCTTTATGAACTTCAGTGGTGATTATCACTCAAATGTATTGCTAAGTCTGCTAAATCCTGCAATTTTCCCATCATCGTATGTCCTCTGGACTAATTGATCATCTTAAAATCCATGTATAGTTCTTCTGGTTGACACGAGCAGTTTCTTACTGAGAATATTCACTTTGTTACATCTGGCCTGGTGCTAGTCTGAGACTTAACGTCATGGCAACGCCATATAAATTACATGCGGGTGATGTCATTTGAAATTGAATCTGGACTTAAGTTTTATAAGCATGAGCCCAGATGTGTTCTTGGTTGTCTTCACACGTACAGAAGCTCAATAAAGTGATACATCCCACTGAATGATCTTGGTGTATGACAATTCAGAACACTTTTCAGCTGATCGATCCTAGAACGTTAGCATTTACTCAGTGCTGGTTGATTTTTCATGATGAAATGTGAAAACAAAAAATGTTATTTCATGCAAAAGACGTTTAATATTGTTAAAGGACCAAGCATCCTTGAAAATATTAATATTTAGTCCAGAGTTCAGTATGCAACTATTATGACAGTACTTGTAGCAAACTGGTGAGAAGTTATCTGCAACTGAATTGTTTGTTTCTATATATCATTCCTCATTGATGGAAAACTAAAATGTGGTGCATTTTTGAAATCATTAATTGTTTAACACCATACTTGAAATCGATGGTAATTGAATATTGGCTTTCTGGACCATTTGAATGGCACCTGCCAAGACCCATTGCACTGTTGAAAGCAATCACAATAATATGAACATTTGTTTGCACCCATTGAAACCGATATCTCATTGTGCTATAGTTGAGGTCACTATAATTCTTTTGAGGTTAACTAGCTCTGAACGGTATCAAACAGCAGGTTTTAAAACTTTGAGGCTGAATTACAAAGCTCTCTAAGGCAACGTTACACCTTAAGTCTTTTGCATTCCACTTCGAACTCGCAAAGTTGAGTTTAATGAATAGTCCCCTAAACAACAAACCACATTTGGTAATTTCTTGTATCTGTAGAAGCACCTTTTGGGGTTCTTTTAGTTGGCTTTCTGTTTCTTCAATGAATGATCTACCAAGCACGCCTTCAGCCATGGCAGAAAAAGGGTACTGTTGTAATTTTGTGTAGTATACCAAAGGTATAGTGAATTATTGCATGATAGTAACATGTATGTTTCTGTGAAACAATGTAAGCATAATTGATAATTATTATAATTGTAATGCTTGAATCTCATATATTAAATGTAGTGTGAATGTGTGAGAGTGGCAGGTTGCAAGTAACCCATACAACGGGTGGATACAAATATCTTATATTGGCTGTACCTTAATTACTGATACTGTCATATTAAACAGAAACAGGTTAAGCTCATACTGCATATACCATATCGTATCTGGAATTGTCATGTTGCATATTTAATTACATTTTAGATAAATAGTTGTCCACCTCACTATACTAATATTGTACATGGATGTTATATAAATATATATATATTTTATTTATGATGCATATACTATGTTCTACACAATTTATTATGCAAGTACATGTATCTAATTTTCACGATTGTAGACACCTGAAATTAATGGTCTCAATGGAGATGATTTTGATGTGGGCGACCATACCCTGAAATCATAATGGAAATTGGCAGTGGAAGGCTGGTTATAAGCGGTCAGGAAACTCCAGGCACTTACTGCTTTGGACAGTTTTGGAATGATAGATGTTTTTATCAAATAAGACATTTTAAACACATTTTTGTATCAGTTTGTTAGATGGAAAGGAGCATGTCTTCTACTAACTTTTCGTCAGTGGATCTGAACATAGAGGTCGTTTAGACATCTTAATCTATGAATATTAGGTTAGAATATCCTTCTTCTTCTTTTTTTCTTTCTTTAAAAAAAAAAATACTTTACTTTATGTGTGTTAAGTTGTTTTGTTTTTAGATCTTGTTCCTAAACAGTGGAGTATCATAACTGAGACAATATTTGTTGATTTTGTACTACTTTAAAGGTTTCTCAGTTGTTGAATTTAATTTTATACCAACAAATCTTTGTTTTTAAAAATTATTATAAGTTTATTTTAAAACATATTTTGGTGTTTTTACATTAAATGCTGCAGATTATTTTGTTTGCCTTTGCCTTTTGGACTACTGATAAAACAACTTGTCATCAGCGTGAACGAAAAATATCTATAGTCTGGCATATTTAATATTTTTATTAGGTCCTGTGAACAGAAATTGATCAAAGACTCTAGCTTAAAAGATACATAGGCTTGATTAGTGGCGATTGCTACCTGTCTGTCATTAAATAATTTGAATGACAGGGCGATATCTTTGCGCAAAGCAGAGTCAAATTAACATTTGGCAAAATAGTAGATTATTCCATGTATCTCTATCTATAGTCCGTTCCATTGTGCAACAAAACATTTTTGGGGTAAATAATTTCAGTTTTTGATGTAAGAAGAAAAGTAAAGTTGTTTGGGAAATAAGAAAAATAGACTATTTTTGTGTCCAATTTAAAAAATAAATCTCAGAAATAATATAACTTGAAGTAAATTCCATAGAATGAAAAAAGCCGTTCCCTATAGGACGACTATAGTGCCTTGTCAATAGGAGGACAGCCACTCCCAAGGAGATCCTTTACTGGACATTTCATCCTTGTGCTGTACAGGATAGGTTTCTTTATGGCTATAGTCTTTGTTTTCAGTTGGTAGGATGATATAACAGATTTTACAGCAAGAAAACAACCAAGCATCCATGTACTAACTACGTTGTATTCAGACATCAAGTGTAAGAGGTTTAGGTGCATGTAGATAGTGTTAGATATGATACGATTTATTATTATGAAAGAGGTCTGACATTCACAAAACATGCACTTTCATGTGCTGCTTTGACATCACAAATCACATGTACTTGAGTTTTGGAGAACTGGCCTCATGCTTATGAAACTTTTATAGAGTCTAGACTCGAGACTAATAGAGTGGCAACAGCGGGTTTCCTCTCTCAAAATCTGTGTGGTCCTTAACCATATGTCTGATGCCATATAACCGTAAATAAAATGTGTTGAGTGCGTCGTTAAATAAAACATTTCTTTCTTTCTTTTCTAATAGTCTGAGATAGTATTGTCACAACGCCGTACAAATTGTATGTGTGTGACGTCATTAGACTTTAGATATTGAGTCTGGACTCTCAAAGGTTTTTTTTTTTAGCACAGGCCCACGTCATTGTTAGTTAATTTTAGAAATCAGTTTTATTTGAAATTTTTTTTAATTATTTGTTTGCAGTTCATATTATTTTTACAACACTGGTGCCAAATTCTACTAATTAGACACTTTCCATTTGTGACATTAATATCAGACCTTCGCCATTTAAAGAGGATCTACCAGTGTGGGTCTCCATCACTCCCCTAAAACTTGTAAAGCACTCCCTTGATACACAGTTGATATGGGATTGATCCCTGTCGGTGAGCCCATTGGACTATTACTCATTCCAGTGAGTGCACCACAACTGGTATATCATAGGCTGTGATATGTACTATCCCTGTCTGTGGGATGGTGCATATAAAAGATCCCTTGTTACTTATAGAAAAATTTAGCACGTTTCCTCTCTAAAACTATATGTAAAAATTACAAAATATTTGACATCCAATAGCAGATGATTAATAAATCAATGTGCTCTAGTAGTGTTGTTAAACAAGACAAAACATCTTTTCCCTAAAACTTGTTCAAGGCAGATAATTTTTAGCTCCTGCAAATTTGTTTTAAAGGTATTGCAAGAGGATTAACTATTGATGTTCATTATGGTAATATCTTTAATGGCTCCCTGTTGTTTAAATTAGGGAAGCATTTTAATCACTCCCCTTAAATTGTTTCAATGGCTGGGTCTGCAATGTGGATCAGAAGATCGTGTCTTTAACTCTTTTATTTGTGTTTGTGTTTATGGTTTTAAAATGTTACGGTTATGGCCATCCATCACCAAAATGTTTGGACAAGCCTACCGGTAATGACAATATTTATTTAGAATGTTTAGATTTTCCTTCATTCTTGTTAACTTTGAAGAAAGCGAGGAACTGATGTGGAGAGAAGTGAATTGGGCAATTCGTTATGAATTGGGCTTAAAGCTTCTTTTTGTTTTATTTTTTTCCGTTGCATTAATAAAACATTCTGTAGAACGCACTTGTTAAGGTTTTCACATGAAATAACACATATATCACTCACTGTATGTTTGTTTACAGTAAAATCATGTTGTCATTAATTATTTATATACATGAACATGAACCATCATACATGTACATGTGGTTGTCCTTTAAGGGCCACAGTTATTCAGAAACATGCAAACTGTTAACATTTTAAAATTAATCCCTTTATCCCAGTCCCCACATCAAAAGAATACGAAAATAAATGTATTAATTTCATTACTGTTTATATCATACTGTATTATTTTTAGAAACATTTATTGCCCCTATCCCACACCCACCCCACCCAACCCCCTCACCCCTACAAAAACAATGATTTTTTTCCATTACAAATGGCTACACCACTTATTAGTTTTGGTAACATACACCAATGAATTCACCTCCGGCCCCTATTATAGTTTTATTATTTTTGAGAACATTTACCACATACAACTTTATTTTCTGCTGTCATTTAAAAATAATAATTTTTAAATGTGTAGCTGCATTGGTTGGGTGATGGGGGGGGGGAGAAGTACCGGTACATATTATAATTTTTATACATAATATTTTATCTATTGCTCATGTGGTTCAATGTATTTTTGTTCATTATGAAAAAATTAATGTCCCATTAGGCAGTACAGGTAATACATTGTATGTCATGTCATAGGATTTTACGTGCACATTCAGAACAAGCTGTTATAGTGCATGCCTGTCTTGGGCACAGGGGCCAGCCTCGGCTGGCCTCTCCATCCAGGACAGGAAAGTATATTGTATGTCCCAGTAAGCTTTTGATTGTATCACACTTTCAGTGGTATCGCTGGAATTGGTCTTCATCCTGTAAATAGTTATTTTCTCATAGAGTTAACTTTCAACATCCAATAGCTGATATGTTTTTATGCCATGGTGTCATTTAAGATTCATTCATTCCTTAAAATAATTTCATTATGTTACATTATTTAAAACACAATTAATAGCATTTCTTATCATGTTTATGCATGAGTGAAATTGGTGTGTGTTTTAGTGACTGACAAATGAAAATGATTACATTCAGCTGATATACATGTACATGTACTTAATATACATGCATCGTGTTTAAATGTGTATTTTTTTTTTCACATACATTATCATAATGGGTGTCAAATCATTATTCGGTAGTTATTGAAATCAGGAGAATCTTAAAAGTCCCAAGTTATTCCATGACATGAAAAAATAGTGTAATCTTGCATTTATTTAAAAAATACACTCTTGTCAGTCGCATTGTAGACAGAATTTACCCAGTTTACACCGCTGTAACCATGTTTTCTTTTAAAACCCTGTACATATATTTAGGATCAGTTATAACAAAACATATGAACACTGTTATAGAATGATGTACTGATGTTGGTGGCAAAAAGGATTCAGTTCCAGGGGTTAAGGTCATTTGTCAGTTAGGGCCACAAATAGTTTTTTGTTTTGTTTTTTTAGTGCTTGTCAACTGGCCCTTCATGATATCTTTTGTACTTGGGGTAGGGTAGAATGAGAATGCTAATTATGCTACTGAATATGTGATGGAATGAGTTAAACCCATGCACCTGTGGCCCAACTGACTAGGTACTAGGCCTACACATGTTTTTTTTGTAGCTTTTTTTAAAATTGCTTTTAAATGTGGTTTTTTTAAAGTTCTAATTTAATTGCACACTTATAATTGTTATATTTGTGGAGGTGGACTAGTATTCTGTTAATGTTTTTAGTAACCTTATTTTTGTTAATCATGTCTGTATAATTATATGAAACCCTTTTTCTTTGTAGCATACCTTTATATTTTTGGTAATTTGTTTTTAAGAAACCTATTTATTCCTCACTAGTCATAATAAGATTGTTTTATTTGGTGCCAAACTCCATATATGATGAAACATGTTCAGGGACAATGCATGAGGGCAAACATTATATAGTTAAAGTGAAGATCAATTTACAATTAAAATTAAAATTATATATATATATATATATTCACAGGCAGTAAACATTTGTATGGCATTGTATGATAAATAAAAGCACTGACCCTAGTTTTTAGGCAGAGCAAATTATTTTTTCTTTTCTTTTCTTTCTTTTTTTGTTTTTGTTTTTTTGTTTTTAGGGAGATATTTTAATTTTTAAACCTATCACTTGTGATAAATCCAGTGTGTTTCTGGTGTCAATGTTGGTTGTATCAGCTCCAACTGACGGTCAGTAATTTTAAGGCATAGGAAATTTGAATGAACAAAAAAAAGAAGAAAAACTTCGAGATTTTATGCTTCTGCGAATCCCAGATTTTGGTTCGGAAGTGCACAATTATAAGATGGAATCCTAAAATATATGCACTACATTGTTGTTTTTTGTTTTGATTCTGGCATTATCATAATTTTTTTTTTAAATAATTAAAATTCTGCATTCAGTGTCTGCAAACTATTATTTAAAGGGACTTTTTTGAGTTTGCAGCCATTGTAAGATGTTTATGATAACAGAGCCTTGTTGGTGACTACTATTTCATACAAAATACATTTTCTTGTTTAGAATATCAGTGTCTATAAATCGAATATGTTTGCGGTCATTGACTAATGTTTGTGGCACTACAAGCATTAGGACAACAACAAACACCTTGTAAATACAGACACTGATATTTTAATTGTATTTAATTTGTATGCTGCTTCATTGAAAACACACTATATTGGTCGGAAACATTTTACAATGGTTGTTAACTCAGGACTGTCCCTTTAAGGGCTCATTCACACTGGATGCAACGTGTGTGTGATCTGGCTCTTGTGTCTGTTGTCGCTGCCACATGCGTTCAGTGTTCACACCAGCTGCTGCGTTCGGGACACAGTTAATAAGCTCACTGCAGTGTATTTTTATATTAACATGGATCACCCTGTCCATTGCCAAATTAGTCCATTGCTAATTTTTATACAAAAAGCGTCTACAACATTTAGTCTTCGGCTGATAAAATATTCTTTAAATTGATCACATTTTAATAAGTTTCAAGGAAATACTATGTGAAGATTGGATATATTAGGTTAAAAGTAGAGCTGGGTTTTTTTCTCACATGTTTCAAAGAGTTGAGCATTTGTCATGTTTACCGGCCTTGATGCATCATGATTAGGCCATCTGTCTACAGGTTGGTAGGTACTGGGTTCGGATCCCAGTCGAGGCATGGGATTTTTAATCCAGATACCGACTCCAAACCCCGAGTGAGTGCTCCGCAAGGCTCAATGGGTAGGTGTAAACCACTTGCACCGACCAGTGATCCATAACTGGTTCAACAAAGGCCATGGTTTGTGCTATCCTGCCTGTGGGAAGCGCAAATAAAAGATCCCTTGCAGCCAATCGGAAAGAGTAGCCCATGAAGTGGCAAAGTCTGTGTGGTCCTTAACCATATGTCTGATGCCATATAACCGTAAATAAAATGTATTGAGTGCGTCGTTAAATAAAACATTTCTTTCTTTCTTTCTTTCAGTGTGAATTCCTTCTGAGGAGTCTTGTCAAAATCAATGCCACCACAATTAATTACATTTGATTTAAATTTATGGGCCCATTCTATAATGGTATCCTAGAAACATTTACCTTATAGAACATTTGTGTTAAAATGTAATGATAAAACTTCCAATTCTGATAGGTTTACATTTTCTTGTGACTAAGACGTTTGAATGGATACATATTTTGGTATTGTTAACCTTCCAAAACTGCCAATTTTACCAGTAGATAATACAATTTAAAAAAATAAAACTTGTGTCAGTGTTAAAAGTATTTTCATAGTTGATTTTTACTATTTAGTAATATTTGTAATACTTAATACTTGATAAAAAAGTGTTCAATATAATCATTTCCCTCTAGCCAAATCGAATGTAATTTGTTGACCTCAAACTTACAACATGGTAAAATTTAAGACATTTTACTTGAATAACAGCAGTGATTTAAAGTGACAGATCCAAATTTTTAAACACTGACATATTTTTCACTATTGGAGCCGTTTTTTTTTGTCATTTAAGTTAGAAGTTAAGTTTATTATTTAGAATACCCATTTACGTGCACTTGAAGTGTTTCTGGTCCAAAAAAAAACATGGGTATCTATAAGAAGTTAAGGTTAACCAACCAAGCTCTAGTTTTTTTAAATCAGGATCTCAATGTTTAAGCATCTCTTAACTTCACTCTTGTTACAACTTTATTGAGATGTGTTAACTAAACTAAAGTGTTCATGGGCTGAAACTAGGGTCTACTCTTTTAACCAGGCTGTGTATACAAGGACAAATACACAAATCTAAGCAACAAACAAAAGTCCCCAAATTCCCATATATTAGTCTATTTTAAAAACAAAGCAAACTAACACATCACATTATTTTTTAGTGAACGAAGGTCCATTTTTCCCTTAAAATGTGCACAACATTCCTGTATCGGAAAGTTACCTGGCATTCAGCAGACTTCATTGGTACATGTATTTGTAATCAGATACGAAATTTTTTCAGTTGGTACAGTATCACATGCTGTGTTAAAATATCCACGTTTGTAGACTTTGCTTTGGAGGCCGTAATCGTAAATATCAAGAGTTTTTTTAACTTTATATCTTCATTTATCGTGTTCAATACTTTATACAGTAAACATTCTACAACTAGGCATACAATACAGTAATGACAAACAATAATCTGCAGTGGAGTAGCAGGGATGGGGGGACATGCCCCTCCCCATCCCGGGAAATGTTTACCTTTTCACTTATTAATAACATTAAAAAGGTTCCTGTGTCATATCACACG
>JAECMU010108235.1:8840-22491 GCA_016106625.1 Dracogyra subfuscus
AGAATTGTTTCTAATTTGTTAGGAATTTATTGATGTATAAAAGTCACATTTGTGATTTTTATACATCGATAAATTCCTAAAAAAATGAGAAACAATTCTTATAATTACAAACAGTACAAGAGGTGTACCTTAAAACACTCTATATAATTTCTTTCGTTCTTACCGCCAGCCATGCTCTGTAAATTAACTTTTGAAAAATGTCCGCCTAAAAATAAAAATAAGTATTGAATCAACAAAAACAGTGTATATATCTTTATTTTAACTTAAAAATACAACTGTTCTTCCGTAATGTTATCATCAAGTCAAAACTGAAAATAATAAATCAGTTATTAATTAGAACTATTTTTCACTTAAACACGTAATTTCATCTGGCGCACGGTCTTCTGTGATGACGTATTTTTATGAGTTTTATAGAAGGATAACGTTTGGTTTTTTAGTAACGTCAGCCAATCAGAATACAGTAAATCGTATAAATTCGGAAAGTTTGTACTTATGTTCATGCTTGGTCAAACCTGGATGTTAGATTATAATTATTTGTTTACTGTTCTTTTTTATTAATAATGATATTAATAGTTCTGTATTATTAACAGTAGACAGAGAATAACTAGTTAATGACGTTGGATATCTGTTTTATCCTGTGAAGAAAGGAATGGGAGTTTATCATTCGACCTCAACAGAATACAGCAGATATCCGACATCATTAACTCGTTATTATCTTTATCCTGCAAACCATGAAAAAATAAGGGTGGGTGGGGACTATCATTTCTGTTATTTTAGCCACATTGAACTGTGACCTAAAGGTCAAATGAGCGATTTTGTAATATAGTTATGTGTGTCACACGAATGACGTCAAAGGTCATACCCTGCTAGTAGAAGGATTTGACTTTGCTTTATCCGTCATCATATTCTGTCAAATACAAACGGTGGTTGCAGGATAAATTCGGGTTAATCATTCCCCTGAAATAACTGATTACCTCCTCCCATCATGCCAGGACGTGAGCGCACGTGTGGTTGATAGAAATCAAACTTGGCGTCAGAAAACACTATTACACCAGCATTCTGAAAAAAGAAACATTGTACGACAAGCATAAACATCAAATTCGAGACATTACAACCAGCAAAAGCGTCAAAATCATATTAATTGGGAAAATATTTTATAATACTGGGCATCGTTTTAAGAAGCAATCTTAGCTCTAATATTGCCTTAAGTGTGTGTATATATTATGCAGTAAAGGTGATCTTAGCGCTAAGATCGCTTCGTAAAACGGGGCCATGAACAGTTAACTTACCGATTACCTTAAAATGCATTATTGTTTATTTGTAACACAAACCAGAGAGTGCACTAACATATTTTCAACCATAATTATGGGTACTAAAAGACACGTTTTCGCATAAAAAGATTTTCAGCGTTGTTTGTGGCGGGTAGAAGTTATTAACATTGCTTATGTCGGCTCAGACTGGGTGAAAGATTTGACTGCATATGCATACATGCAGTCAAAATTTCGATCGTACATTCTTTGAATATATTTGGACACCCAATGAGTTTTTTGTTCAGGGGTGTCATTAAACATGCATTCATTCATCAGCAAAATATTTATCAGGCTTTGTATTTTGTACGTTTGTTTTGGTCATGTATCCAGTCTTTATACTAACTTCTAGGTGGACATTATTTTAGTTAAACAGCTCATTCTTACTCTTACCTGGAATATCCCTCTAGAATTTGATGCTCCTGTGGAGACAGCGTGTACATCATCGCTGAAGGCGGGTTGTTTACCCCTGTCGAAACTCTTCAATTTACTTGTTACCTGCATGTAGAGAAAGCACTGCAATCAAAGGTATGCGCGGGACACACTAGCTCACGTTTAAACTAAGGCGCGGCACGGAACCGAGTGGTAAAGCGCTCGCCTGATGCACGATCGGTCTACAATCGATCAGTCGGTGGGACCATTGGGGTATTCGTCGTTCCAGCCAGTGCACTACGACGGGTGTATCAAATACCATGGTATGTGCAATCCTGTCTGTGGGATGGTGCATGAAACGATCCCTTGCTACTAACTGCAAAATGTACTGGGTTTCCTCTCTAAGACATCTGTCATTTGTATGAAACTAAAGCACTTAACTGTAATTAGTATTTGCAAAAAGTAACTTTGAAAGTGTTAGCATGTTCTAACAATATAAAATTAATTTATCTATGGACCACTCGTGCGGTTTTTCTCGACTCGTACATTTGTCATTGCAATGAATATTCATTATGGCGACAAACTTTAGTTTTTAAACACTACTGCGACGGAACTGCAGAATGGTTAGGGGACGTAACTCTACCTAATGTTTCTCGATAATTTCTAACAGAGGCTATTAGAGCCGGATTTTTGTTTTGATGTTGTTGTGGGTTTTTTTGTGGGTTTTTTGTTTGTTTTTTTGACAATTAAAATTAGACATTATTTACATTTTGTAATTTAGATTATCCATTTCCGAAATTCCAAAAGGTAGTTGCTGGTCATTCTCATGATTGTAATAAAATGGGAATAATACCATGAAATTTATTTTAAAATTCTAAACGCGCATGTACCTCTGAGAAGTAACTGTCTATTTTTAGAGAGTATTTCCCGTTTTAACGTCACAGAGTCTTGTTTTACGTTATTGTAACTTTATCCAAATGTGTTACAGGTTTATAGATTAATCAACCTTAGTGTCCATTTTCATGGGGCTGAACCTAGGGTCTCATTATTGAAATTAAAAGGAGATATGTCAAAGTTGCACAAAAGGGACGAGCCTTCCCGTTACTTTTTTTCATTGATCTTAAATTATAACAGTTATACCTGCCATCAGTTCAAAAAGAAAACAAAAACTGGTGACATATTTTACAGTACATTTTCTATTTTAACCAAGATTATTGTCTATGGCCAGATTAGAGCATTAAAATGTTAATACTGACGAGTTAATTATGCAAATACTACTTATGTATGAAACCGATTAAATTGTGGAACTTATTTTTCACACCATGTTTAATGTGAAATATGGCATTTACAATTATGAAATTATGATAATGGACATTGTATGTGTATTAGTTACCCCTCCACCCAAACAATAAAATAAAATAAAATAAAATAAATAAATAAATAAATAAAAATAAAATATAAATAAATAAAATAAAAATAATAATAAAGCTCAAACAAACAAACCAACACCAACAAACAAACAACAACAAACAGACAAACACACAAAGAAAAACAAACACACAAAGAAACGAAAATAAATAAATAAATAATAATAATAATAATAATAATAATAATAATAATAAACAATAAACAATCCAACTGATTCATTTTAAAAACAAGACATTTTCTCAATATTTCAAACATTTCTATAAAAAGTTTGCACATATGTTTGGAAACTATGAGAAAATTTCATTACACACATAAAATAAATTGTGAAAGTTTTGAGTAACAAAGTTTACATACTTCATCAGTAGTTATGTCATTTCCGTTTTTAAGCAGAAGAACACTTTGGTCAACAGCGAGCAGATTGACCTGCGACTTAGGGTCAGCGGTCACATGCACTTCAATGACCTTGTGGGGCTCTGACGAGTTCTTGCTGAACTTCAAGGACACCTGCGGATTAAAATGTTTCCGAAATGGTAACTCAACTCAGTTTTAATCTGCGGTTGTTAAACAGCTAATATGACAATTCAACAGTTGGAAAATACAAATTAATTATAAAATATAAACCCAGAAAGTAATTTGTGATAGAAAGTACAGCTAAAGCAATTTATATATACAATCCAAGCGACACCATAACACGTGGCCTTAAATAATAAATGGTATTTATTATAGAATCCAGCCAGTTGACATTTCAGGCGCATGTGCAGGCCAAGGTTTTGGGGTCGATCCTCACCCCCATCCGAGTAAATTTTCTTCTTTTATTTTCAATACATTTACATGAGCATGACTCCATCCCTTATATAGCGGGCAGCATGGCCCAGTGGTAGAGTGCCCGCCTGATGCGCGGTCGGTCTAGGATCGATCCCCGTCAGCTGACCACTGGGTTTTTTTCACGACATAACCATATGTCCGACGCCGATATAACCGTACTTACAATGTGTTGAGTGCGTCGTTAAACAAACCAAAAAAAACCCATCCCTTATAAACTCCGCTCACAACAGTCTTAACCCCAACTGTTAAAATTCCTGTATATGCGTTTGCATTTTGTGTTTTCAAAATGTTCTTATATATGAAAAACATATTTAGTTTCCAAATGGACCATTCTGATGTTCCCTTTATATGTTTGTTGTTATACACGGTCCTCATTGTAGCATCATCGACTATTAAAAGATAGAGTAAATGTGATCACCTTGTTATTAAATACCCCTTGTACATCAAACGCCAAAGTATCAGCAACGACCTCCCCGTTTTTTCTGACGTAGTACACAAGAATATGTGACGAAGGGGACATTGATGTAGTTACTGGCACATGTATCAAAACCAAATCTTGCACATTCACTGTTACTTGGCTAGCGATAAGAACTCTTCCTCGTGACAAAACCTGCAAGAAAGAAAGAAACAAATAAATCAACAATAACAACAATAAAAACCTATTTATTTTAGTTTATCTAGTCATTGTTGTTAACGTTAATGGTGTATTCATTTTTCTATATAATTATTTTGTTGTGCATTGAGAAGAGCTTGGTAATTTATTTATTTATGTTATTTAAATTTAAATTTATTTAATATTTTATTATTATTTAAAACAACAGGCGGGGGCTGGTTGGTGGTGATGGTGATGGTGGG
Source organism: Dracogyra subfuscus (assembly GCA_016106625.1). NCBI lineage: Eukaryota > Metazoa > Mollusca > Gastropoda > Neomphalida > Peltospiridae > Dracogyra > Dracogyra subfuscus. Next base: position 13,628 of record JAECMU010108235.1, read on the forward strand.
TTTATGCATTACTATGCATTTCCGTCATGTACTTGACGATACAAAACACATTTTATTGGTCTATTTGAATATAAAGTAACTGTAGAGTCACTGTCCAAACCAATTTATTTAAAATTAAATTATAAACGGCAGAAATTTAAATTAGCTAAATACTTTCTTGTTTTGAAATATAGCCCTAGTTAAATATATAACATACCTCATACTTGATAACAGAAAGCGGTTCGGTGTGATAAACCTTGAACTTTGCCACCTCTCCTGCCTGTAAACAAATTTAGGACAAAATCATGAGCTTTGATTTCAAACTGGAAATAAAACCATTTTTATTATAACCTATTATAACATTTAAATGTCAGTAATGTTATAGGCTTTTGTTTATATTTAAAACGTTCATAATATTAGTACTACTACAGGATGATCGACAGTTCGTTAACGTCTGGAGGTGGAACGTTGCCCCGTAGTAAAGCGCTCTCTTGATGCGCGGTCAGTTTGGGATCGATCCCTGTCTGTGGACCCATTGGACTAATCCTTGTTTCAGCCAGTGCACCACGACTGGTATATCAAAGGCCGTGGTATGTGCTATCATATTTGTGGGATGGTGCATATAAAAGATCCCTTACTACTAATGGACAAACAATATAGCAGGTTTCCTCTCTAAGACTATATTTAAAAATTACCAAATGTATGACATCCAATAGCCAATGATTAATGAATCAATGTGCTCTAATAGTGTCGTTAAACAAAACACACTTTAACTTTTCGTTTTACCTTCACTCCACTGTTCACCATCGCCAGCTGGATATAGTTGTTACTGTCAGAGTTAGCCATGTTGACCGTTTGGGAGGCGTATCTGTCCTTGTAGTGAGCCTGCATAACAATAGTGCATAATGTTAAGTCCTTGTATTGAGCCTGTATAACAATACTGTATAACATTATGTCTTTGTAGTGAGTCTGCATAACACTACTGTATAACATTATGTATTTGTAGTGAGTCTGCATAACACTACTGTATAACATTATGTCTTTGTAGTGAGCCTGTATAACAATACTGTATAACATTATGTCTTTGTAGTGAGTCTGTATAACAATACTGTATAACATTATGTCCTTGTAGTGAGTCTGCATAACAATACTGTATAACATGTATTTGTAGTGAGCCTGTATAACAATACTGTATAACATTAAGTTTTTGTGATGAGTCTATATAACAATACTGTATAACATTATGTCTTTGTAGTGAGCCTGTATAACAATACTGTATAACATTATGTCTTTGTAGTGAGTCTGTATAACAATACTGTATAATAGTATGTCTTTGTAGTGAGTCTGCATAACAATACTGTATAACATTATGTCTTTGTAGTGAGCCTGTATAACAATACTGTATAACATTATGTCTTTGTAGTGAGTCTATATAACAATACTATATACCATTATGTCTTTTTAGTGAGTCTATATAACAATACTGTATAACATTATGTCCTTGTAATGAGTCTATATAACAATACTGTATAACATTATCTTTTTAGTGAGCCTGTATAACAATACTGTATAACATTATGTCTTTTTAGTGAGTCTGCATAACAATACTGTATAACATTATGTTTTTGTAGTGAGTCTGCATAACAATACTGTATAACATTATGTCTTTGTAGTGAGTCTGTATAACAATACTGTATAACATTATGTCTTTGTAGTAAGTCTGCATAACAATACTGTATAACATTATGTCTTTGTAGTGAGTCTGTATAACAATACTGTATAACATTATGTCTTTGTAGTAAGTCTATATAATGTTATGATAATCTGGCTGGAGTTACGTAATATAAAGTTTTGCTGTCGTGCAACGGTTCGAGAGTTACAGACGATTGTTGTGTTTCGCTGGTTGGAGATAGTAAATATAAAACTGTGGCGGATATTTCTTATCATGGCTGGAAGTGACCAGTGGCGGTTTGCAGATGAAAGTGAATTACATAATGGCTTACTTGAAGAGCGACCATGTGCGTGAACAAGGTAGCTGATATTTTGTTTTGTATCGGTGCGTGCAGACCGTGGTCCGTGGAGCACCTGTCTGGTGGCTTGTCAATTTTGAAATGATTTGATTGGCTCGTGAGTGAAATCTCGTGATACACTATACGGATGTTGCACGATATTCTTCAGATGAATGTATTCTTTTGCACACGTCTGTGAGACTTATATAAACTGGGGCGTAACGTTCAAGCTTACCGGCCTCGGTGGCCTAGCGGCTAAGTCGCCGGACAACAGGCTGGTAGGTACTGGGTTCGCAGTCCGGTACCGGCTCCCATCCAGAGCGAGTTTTTAAGGACTCATTGGGTAGGTGTATGGCCGCTACACCCTCTTTTCTCTTTCACTAACAATAACAACTAACCCACTAATTTCTATTCTGTCCTGGACAGACAGCTCAGATAGCTGAGGTGTGTGCCCAAGACAGGCGTGCGCTATAACAGCTTGCTCTGAATGTGCACGTTAAACAATATTGAAAAAAAAAAATGAAAAAAAGTTCAAGCTTCAGAGCTCGAAGTCAGAGTTTCTCCAGTCCAGTCCGGCGTTACAGATGTCTCGAGGTTTAAAGGAGCAGCGATCCATCCGACAATGATTAGCAGTCCTTGACAGTCGTTACTTGAAACTTTTCCGTGACGGACTGATGTGGGAGTATCCGGATTCGATACGAACTTTTATTTCGGTGATTATATAATTTAAATGCCAGAACTTTTGGGGGAAATATATAATTTAGAAATAATGTAATTTTTTATATAAAGAAATTTAAACACTTGTTACTTGTTATGTGTTTTTGTCAATAACGTGTGCTCATTTAGTTAGTTATTTTAGTCGGTATATTTGTTGGGCAATTAGTTTATTGCAGGGAGTTGTGATATTAGATAACACACTGTCTATTTCTAATAATCGGTTGATTGCATGTGATAACGTAGACACATGGCAATTGTTTAGTACCTTGATACGGGGTAAATGAGATTTATCAATCTTGGTACGCGTTACTTCTGCGGTCTGTTAAAGTTTTTACCCCAATTAGTGGGTATTGTGGGCCGGAAATGTAACAATAACAATACTGTATAATATTATGTCTTTGTAGTGAGTCTATATAACAATACTGTATAACATAATGTCCTTGTAGTGAGTCTATATAACAATACGGTATAACATTATATCATTGTAGTGAGTCTATATAACAATACTGTATAACAATGTAACCTTGTATTCAGCCTAGGTAAAAAAAAAAACATACTGCATACACTGTACCCTTGTAGACGATGTAGGTAAACAATATTCATAAAAATTTACCCTTGCAGACGGTCTAGGTAAACAATACTGTATAACAGTGTACCCTGTAGACTGTCTAGGTAAACAATACTGCATAACAGTGTACCCTTGTAGACGGTCTAGGTAAACAATACAGCATAACAATGTACCCTTGTAGACTGTCTAGGTAACCAATACTGCATAACAGTGTACCCTTGCAGACGGTCTAGGTAAACAATACTGCATAAAAATGTACCCTTGCAGACGGTCTAGGTAAACAATACAGCATAACAATGTACCCTTGTACAATACTGTATAACAATGTGAACTTGAAATTGGTCTAGGTAAACAATAGTGCATAAATATGCGTTCTTGTAAACAATACTCTGTTTTAATGTGTTTGTTTTTGTTGTTGGTTTTTGCGATGGAGGACGGAGGCGCAACATGAATGTAATGAGCATGCTCGCACCTTGATGTTTATGGAGGTGGTGTTGTCGGGGATGTGCATGTCGACGGTGAGGACGCCGGAAGCTGGTAGCGTGTAGTTCTCGCCAGGCAGATACGTTGTCCCGGAGAACGAGGAACATGAGTAGTACTTTTGGTCGGCAGTATACATGCGGTAGTGCACACACGTGTACACTCGGACCTGGTCGCTCGACGCAGCTACCGGCGTGCCGTCTTGTTGAGACACCTTCACCTGTTTAAGAATAGTCGAAAAGAAATATATATATAGTATATATATACTCAAAAGAAGTTAAGGGTAAAAATATTTTTGCAAATAAAAATAAGCTAATATGCTAAAATTGTGACAACTAATGACAAATTATTTATTTCATGTCTCAATAACAGAAACACTAAGCAAAAACATTTGCTTGGAAACTAGTTTACTACCCAGATGGAGAAAGACATGCACCCCCCCCACACCCTCCACCCCCACCCCCCCCCCCCACCCAATAATGTTCATGTAAGGGAAGCGACAGTAACTGGTGTAGCCACCATTAGAATTCACACATTCTTGACAACGCTTGTGCATGTTGTTAACCAGACGTTGGAAATAACGTTGAGGAATCATTTGCCATTCTGCAACTAATTGCTGACCCAGTCGCTGGAGGTTGACGGCAGGGACGTGATTTGTCGAACTCGCCGCCCTAGTTAATTCCACGCACTCAGTGGGTGACAAGTCTAGTGAATATGCAGGTCAATCCATGTGCTGAACATTATGTTGCTGCAGAAGTCGGTCACCACCCTGTCACGATGAGGTCTTGCGTTGTCGTCCTGGAACCAAGCTCCTGGTCCAATCCGCTGCAGAAGTGGAATTACAAAAGGTTGAACAATCTCTTTGAGAAAACGCTGACCAGTCAAATCTCCATTAATGATGTACAGAGGGGTTCATTGAACTGGAGCAAGTACCGTGATTCATCTGTGAATAATGTATCTGCCCCTTGTCCACGGTTCCACCGGATATGACGCCTGCACCAATCAAGGCGAGCCCTTCTGTGATGGGCAAGGAGCTATGGTCGGACTATAGGAGGCCGACATCGCAAACCTTGGTCTCGCAGACGATTCCTAATGGTCTGGTCAGACACATTGTTGCTTGTAGCAGCTCTGAGTTGATCAAGAAGACGCCGTGCGGTCACAAAACGCTCTCGCAATGCCGTTGTCATCAGGAAACGGTCTTCTCGTGCTGTTGGTGATCGTGGTCTTCCAGAACCGGAACGATTCTGAATAGAATTAGTCGTCCTGAACCTCTGCCAGAGTCTACCAATAACGCTTTGGCTTACATTTAGACGGTGAGCCACAGATCTTTGAGTATGTCCATCTTGTAACCAGCCAATGGCCCTTCCCCTGTCTTGCAAACTGAGTTGTCGTCGAACCATCTTCAAATTTAAAGCGATGATGAAAGGAAAAAAAATATATATATATATATATAGGCTGATAGGCAGAACTGCTTATGTCAAATTTTTGCGAATTCTTTATATGTACAATTCCACAGACAGGATAGCACATATCATGGCCTTTAATATAGCACCGTGGTGCACTGGCTGGCTTGAGAAATAGCCCAATGAGCCCACCGACGGAGATCGATCCTAGACCGACCGCACATCAGGCGAGCGCCCATATATGAAGAAAGAATTGTAGGAGGAAATTTGTATATATATTTTTACTAGCCCTTTGGTAGTTACAATATCAGTGAAAGCTCCAAGAGCGGACCCAAGAAATATTTTTGAGAGGGGACCAAGACCAAAAGGACACAAGAACCACCTCCTAAAAAGGACCCATCAATAAACGTTTGGCATTCGTGAAATGAAAATTGTAAACAAATTGTGCCAGAAAACGGACATTTGATTTTTTTAATTGGGGACAGATCTCCCAATCTCATCCATCAAGATACGTTCTTGAACTTACATTTGCTTTATAAGGCAGGCCGGGTCTGAAGTAATGTGGACTTGACGCCAAAAATTCGATCTTGTATGGATGAGAGAAGAATTTTATCTTGCTGGATCCATGCAGCTTTGTTCCCGTGAGTTCCTCTTTGACGGAGGCGTCCACGACGAAGCGTTGATTATTAACCAGTGAACCACGAAGACGACGGACATCGGCTATCGGCATGTTGAACTTAGCTTCACCGTCAATCTGACGACATTAAAGTTAAACTTGGTTTTATTTAACCACATAGGTTAGAGCACATTGATTTATTAATCATGGACTATTTGATGTCAAAAATTTGACATGAATTAATGAATGGATGTTTAACGATACGTTTGGCATGGTAACCTTTTCATTATTAGCAAGGTATCTTTAATGTGCACCGGCCCACATATATAGTTAAACATTTGTTTTGTTTAACGATGCCACTAGAACACATTGATTTATTAATCATCGCCTATTTAATGTTAAGATATGACAGTAATTTTTCCATTGGTATTAGAATTGATCTTTTATATGCACCATTACACATACAAAATTAAAACTAGAAAATATTGATTTATTAATCAATGGCTATTGAACGTAAAACATTTGCAGTGTCTTGGAATCGATTGTTTAACAGGTTTTCATAAAATTATTTTCGCATTGGGTTTTTGTTTTGAGGTGAGGGTTTCTCAAAGCAAACTATGTAGAGGTTACTCACCGGGAATGCCAGTTCAACGTGTTTTGGTGGTCTTCCACAGAAATCATTGCCTTGATCCACATGGACACGTATTTCTGCCATACCTTTCACCGGTTTCCCAAAAGTGTACCTTTGAGATAAAACAATGAATGAATGAATGAATGTTTAACGACACCCCAGCACGAAAAATACATCGGCTATTGGGTGTCAAACTATGGTAATGGGGAAGATAAAACAATACGCTATCTTCAAAAATAAATAAATAATTCATGTTAAAATAATAAAATAATCCATGTTAGATTACCAAATTTGGTAAATCTCTATATTTAACTTTGTTGAGTGGAGTGATCTGAATAAATATAAATATTTAAGATAAGACTAAAACTCTCTCTCTCTGTATCTGCCTGTCTCCTCATCGAAACACGATTCAGAATGTGTGGCGACGTTACCAACAGCAAGGCAACACCAGAGACAGACCACGTTCAGGTCGCCCGCGTGTGACGTCACAAGCACAGGACAACCATATTCGGGTAACACATCTTCTGAATCGATTTCGGGCGGCAACTTTGACAGCCAGAACCATCCCTGGGTTGAAAGTAATCAGTGCCAGGACAGTTCGCAGCGGTTTATTGGAGCATGACATCACCGAAATGAGCGTCTAGCATGGAGTAGACGGCACTTACGATTCACCCGTCGCGACTGGTCAGGTGTGTTATTCACCGATGAGTCCAGATTCCATTTGGACAGTAGTGATGGTCGAAATCGAGTCACAAGCACAGGACAATTATTTTCGGGTAACCCATCTGCTGAATCAATTTCGGGCGGCAACTTTGACAGCCAGAACCATCCCTCGGTTGAGAGCAATCAGTGCCAGGACAGTTCGCAACCGTCCTATTCTGCTACGACGTCACCGAAATGAGCGTCTAGCATGGAGTAGACGGCACTTACGATTCACCCGTCGCGACTGGTCACCGATGAGTCCAGATTCCACTTGGACAGTAGTGATGGTCGAAATCGAGTCTACAGACGTCTTAACGAACGCTACGCTGACGCTTGCTTTGTGCAGCGTGCAGGTTTCGGCGGCGGGAGCGTCATGGTGTGGGGAGACATCACATCACACGGGAAGACGCAGCTGGTGATTGTGGCTGGAAATATGACTGCCGTATGCTACAGGGATGAGATCATAAGACCGCATGTGCTCCCGTTCCTTCAATGTCAACGTGGCGCCGTCATGTTGCAGTAAGACAACGCTCGTCCTCACGTCGCACGTGTAGTGACCGACTTCCTGAGACAGAAGAATGTCAACACACTGCCTTGGCCCGCTATTTCACTTGACCTGTCGCCCATTGAACACGTATGGGACGAAATGGAGAGACGCCTACGTCTCTTGCCAAACCAGCCATTGACCTTGAACCAACTGGGTCGTGACCTTGTTCAGGTCTGGAACAACATATCACAAGGGTTTCTGAACCATCTGGTGTCATCAATGAGACGTCGTTGTCGGGCCTGTGTGCACGCACACGGTGGCCATACACGGCATTGACATTGTGAACTCACTTTCGATGCCACCCCTCTTTATGACCCAGAGATTGGTAACAACAATGCCAGACGTTTTTTCTTCTGGATTTGGTATTGTGAAATAAATGTGTTGATTTAATTTCAAATAAGAAAATCACACCACTTTTAGTAATGCACAGGAACTTTTTCCCCCGCTAGTATCTATCTATCTATCTGTCTATCTATCTATCTATATAAGAGAAGTTTGAGGTATTACAGTTGCCACTGTGACCAGAAACAGACCGAATGTATGAAAATGGACAACAAAATAATTATTAATTCTTCCAACTCATCCAGTACTCTGAGATTACCAAGAACAAGTCTTACATACCCACCCACCCACCTCCACCCCAACATCCTCTATTTAAAATCTTGCATCACCACTGGTCCACTGTAAATAATTACAAACATTATCTATGTGACTACCGATCTGAATTTCATTAACATTTATGAAGACTTATGTCATTTCTATTCTTTACTTAGACCTAAAAATGTGGGTTTTAAAAAAAAAATGCACAGTCTGTCTAGGATTGATCACCATCGGCGGCGGGATTGTTCTAGCCAGAAATGTTGACCAAGTGTGGTAGGGGTTAACAAACAAACCACCCACTTAATAACGGGTATGACCAACTCTTGATTTGACCACTGCAGTGCATCGCAGGCGCATATAATTGACTAAAGTGCTGATTTCTGCCTGTGGAATATTGTTCCATTCCTGAATGAGCACTTGACGAAGTTGGCTGACGTTAGCGAGTGGGTTGGGACGACGTTTCGATTGTCTGTCCATACTATCCCAGAAATGTTCGATGGGGTTGAGATCAGGACTTTTAAGGGGCCAGTCATCAATAAAATCAATGTTATTTCCTTAAAGATAAGTTACAAATAGAAAAATATATATATTATAAAAACTGTCTATTTTCAG
>JAECMU010108254.1:0-12005 GCA_016106625.1 Dracogyra subfuscus
TTTATATCATAATGTGTTATTACGTTCAATGGTAACGTCGGTTGTTACATTAAGTCATATCCTGTCACACCTCTTGAAGAATATTCCATAAAAAGTCTATCCCTTGCTGCATTAGAATTGTTGTTAGCGGGTTTCCTGTGCTGATTACAAGTCATTATGAAATGTTTGACATCCAATAGACGATGATTAATTAATCAACGTACTTCAGTGGTGTCATTAAACAAAACAAACATATCAGTTCTCAGCTACTGGCATTTATAAACCAAAGTTATACTAAGGTCTTTATAAAAATACGATAGGGGCAAAACGACTCATTCCAAGGGCGAAATAACTCGGGTCGAACGGGAATAAGGGCGAAACGACTCGGGGACGAATATGAATAAGGGCGAAACGACCCGGATCCGTCATATTGTACCATTCATTTCGTACCATGCTGCCTGGTCATTTCGTACCATTGCTAAAAGTCATTTCGTACCATTGTTCAAACTAACACATTAAACAAACATAGCCCTTAAAGCTGGTAAGATGAATACATTTCAGGGCCCAGACTCAATCTCTAATGACGTCACACACATACAATTTGTATGGCGTTGCCATGACGTTATCGTCTCAGACTAATAGTCTCGAGTCTAGACTCTAAATGTTTTATAAGCACCAGGCCAGGTCCAAGATAATCCGTATTGTTTTGAATACAATTTTCATCAAACAACAGAAAATAACTTAGAGACAAATTACTTACAAACTTGTATGGAAAAATATGTCTACGAAGGGAAAGTGTTTCTACTGTAAGAAATCGGCAATATAATCCAGTTGACGAAAGTGCACTTTTTATATTCACAATTAATAAATATGCTAATAATAATAAATAGATATGAACACGTATTTTAGTTAACAGTTGAAATGTCCGAATATTACTTATTTGCATCTTATTTGTTTAAGAAATAAACAATAACAACCATTAAAACAATAACTACCCTATTGAATGCCAAATTATTCAATTGCTAATGTTTGTATAAAGTGGCGATAACTTCTTTAAATCAACAAAGAAATTGTAATTTAATGTCATTTGTTAAAAATCCACTATCAGGGTGATTGTTATGCCATGGTATGATATGACTTTTAGTTATTATTATGGTACGAAATAGAAATGATAGACAAGTGTTATCCTAAGACAGCCTGGATTCAGGCATTCACAGATGGCTCAGCGGAGAATGCTATACGAAAAGGTGGAAGTGGAGCATACATCAGTAACCCAGATGGCTCCTCGTCCTCCCTCTCTATTCCAGTTGGTGAGCTAAGCTCGAACTATAGAGCAGAAATGCAAGCCCTGATTGCCGCGACAGAGCTTCTGATAGAGAAAGGAAAGAAAGAAAGTGCAGTACTTCTAGCAGACTCCTTGTCAGCTCTCCAGCCACTGTCATCAGAACCCTCAGAACGGCAGATTGAACAACTGCAAGAAAAGCTAAACGCTCTTAATCAAAGCTGCAAAGTGATTCTACAGTGGATCCCTGCACATGTAGGAATTGCAGACAATGAAAAGGCCGACCAACTGGCAAAAGCAGGCAGCTGCCTCCCACAACACAACTCTTCCATATCATATATAGTGAAGCCAAGACAATCTTAAAATGAAAATTCAAATGTGATTGGAAGACATGAAATGGTGGATACAGCCCTGACTCGGACAGCATTAACCAACTAGACAGAAAAGAATAAACTTTAATCTTCCGTCTTCGCACTGGACATTGTAAACTCAATAAGCATCTAAAAAGGATAGGACTTGCAGAGTTGGCCCAATGTGAATGTGGTGCAGAAGAGCAAACAGCGGATATTGTTCTACAAACCTGCCCGCACCTAGAAGAAGTTTGACAGAAAGTTTGGAAGGAAGACACGTCCCTCAACACCAAACTCTGGGGACCTGTCGATGACCTCCGGAAGACGGCAAACTTCATCGCCACATCCGGATTACTGATATGACGGCCGTAAAAAGATTGAACGTAGAAGAAGAAGAAGAAGAATGGTACGAAATGACTAGGGTACAAAATGACTTACTGCAATGGTGCGAAATGACCAGGGTACGAAATGACCAAATTAGGTACAAAATGACTATGGTACGAAGTGACTAGCAACCTTGTAAATGTAATTACATATAAAATATATTTTTCTGCATAAAATATTAGTGGCTGTATATTAAACGTGTTTCTAATCGTTCTAATATTTGTACTAGGTTAAATTTCATTTTATTTCAAAAAATATATATCATGTTTGGGCTTCTTACAAATATTAAAACCACCAGAAACACATTGAATATACAGACACTGACATTCTAAACAAGAAAATAAATTTAATATGTAAATTTAATCGTAGAAATATTTTATTAGTCGAAAGCATCTTACAATGCAGCAAACTCAGGAATGTCGCTTTAACTGAGCTGATTGCTGTAACAGTAGACCTAACCCAGTACCATAACTATATAGTTTCCTTCTCAGTCGAGAGAACCACCATATTAATCAGTGCTCCAGATAATTTTTAGACCTGTTGGGTATTTCACTCCCTGTTTTGAAAATAATTGAGTGAAATTTTATCCCCATTTTTAAATTTATTGAATTTAAGTGAAAATATTGCAATAAATAGTTAAACTTTATTACTATAATTAATACTGTGTACTGTAATCCTTGATACGCTTGGAAAAGAAAAGTTTTGAGTGAATTGAAAATCGTTTGTGTATCATGTACGCACACTAATAAAAACAAGCGGGCAGCATAGCCAAGTGGTACAGTGCCCGCCTGATGCGTGGTCGGTCTAGGATCGATCCCCGTCAGCTAACCACTGGGTTTTTTCTCGAGATAACCATAATGTGTTGAGTGCGTCGTTAAAAAAAAAAAAAACCAACAAACCAACAAATAAAAACAATTGCGTATTTAACCATTTTATATGCGTAAAATACGCAAATACGCAGCTTATCTGGAGCACTGTTAATACTAATATATCAGTATCAATAAGTGGAGGGATGGAGGTAATTTGAGCTACATTGGGCACTGCCACCCCCCATCCCCATGCCACCCAACTCAGAAACTGGAGGAGCCAGCCCTCCCCCACCAGTTGAAAAGCAATCTAAATATCGATTAGAATGAATATATTTATACTTTTACTCAGATTGCAAGAATGTAGCTTATAATTCTCCATGTTTGTACAAATTGTTTTAATATGACTGGAGAGTAGTTAATTGTAAACATTCTAAGGCCAAGAGAATGAAAGTTATAGATTTGTGTGCGATCAATTTAAAAAAAACACATATGACTTCCTTTTTATGAGTCAATAGTCTGAGGCTTTTTTTCATTTTTAATTATTCATTATTTTTATTGATCTATTATTTCCATAGTAGATTCAAGTCCAAATGAGGTCTTTGACATGTTTGATAACTATTAACTAGTGTACAATGCATGTGATCACTGTGACTGTGTTTTCAAGGCAAAATTAAAAAAAGTGATCTTTTGGCCCACTTCACCCACTGGCGGGAGGCCTGTATATGTTATATATCTCGATGTTGAAGGGACCGGACCAATATGCTCGAGATATCAGCAGCTCAAAATAAACATAACAGTTTCCTGGAATGTTTAGTATGTTATGGTATATCTTATATGGTGCTAAAAATTCTTACTGACACCCAGTTGCATAATTAACAATTTCATGTTGTGGGAATTAAATGCATGTAGGACCTACTAAACATTCAAACATTGAAATGTACAGACCAGACATTTTCAAATGTACCATGCAGGGCTGGCACTTGCCAAATTTGCTATTTGATAATATTGAAAGCAGTTGACGAATTTTATTTTAATTGGGCGAAATAATTTCATGTAATAATTACCTCTTTTTTTTTAAAGAAAAGAACGGTCGATTTCTGCAATTTTTAAAGTTTAATAGATATAATTTGGCGAATAGTTTTTTTTCATCCAGATTTATCCCTGATTGTTGACCGTATGAGTAACACCCTTTATTATATGACCCATTCATTAAGCATTAAGGATGATCCATTGTGGTTGGCTGCCATATTTTGCCTTCCCATTGAAATTTTAAAACGAGGAGTCCTATGAATGAATTAGGGGATAACCCTACTGTGTTTTCCGATTTGTGAACGTATATCGGTGTTTTTACTGTCGCAAATTTAGTTTTATTGGCGACGCATTAGCTGAGCCAATAAAACGGTAAATTTGCGACTGTAAAACCACCTATATACATCCGCAAATCGGATAAAACAGTAGGGTTATCCCTATTCTAATTAAACTGTTTGCTGATTGATTTTAAATAGGAAATTGTCACATTTTTAGTAAAATAAGCATATAAACGTCACCAGCTGGTGACGTCATTGGGCATCCCATTAACAGACGATGGATGGTCGGACAGTTAGCGGCTGGAACATGGATGTGTAATTTGACATATTTAATCAACTCTTGTGATTACATAACGACTAATAAAGAATAATATGTTTATTTCTGACATAAAAACCTCTCAATATTTAACGACTTCTGTACGTAATATGAACGCTACAGAAATTGTCTTTATGACGTCATTACGAAACAACCCTAGATTCTTTGCTTAACCTATGACGTATTTCTGCCAGTAAATTTCCGACCGGTATATCGGTGATTTTACTACCTGAAATGTTTAGTGGAGATCCAATCAGATTCGTTCTTACAAATGTGTTGAATTAGAATGTATGTTTGACGATATCCCTGCACAAAAATAGAGATCAGCTACTTAGGTCTGTAAAATTAATAAAACATTTTACTTTTGCAGGAAGACATAGAAAATCTCATAGCTGAATTTAAGAAAAAAGACAAACAGCAAACTGAAGTTGTGGAAGAAAAGTGTGAACCACCCTCACCAAGGTTTGATATATTGTTTACAATATCTTACAGCATTAGCAAGTTTTGTTTATTCTTCTATGCCTTTCAGTGAAAATGGTGGTGCAGAGTTAAATATGAAATCATGTAAGTTACATGCAAACCTATTTAAGAATCCATACCTGTTTGGGTGGGATTTAGCTCACTTGATTGAAAGAAAGAACGGAATGTTTTATTTAACGACGCACTCAACACATTATAATTACGGTTATATGGCATTGGACATGGTTAAGGACCACACAGATATTGAGTTGGGCAACGTACCCGCTGTCGCCACTTCATGGGCTACTCTTTTCAATTAGCAGCAAGGGATCTTTTATATGCACCATCCATTCAGTTGAATGAGTGCTTGCTTGAGGTGCTTGTGTCGCAAGATCAAATCCCCGCTGTGGATTCATTCCAACTGATTGGGTTTTTTCTCATTTCATCAAGTGCACCACAACTGGACAAAGGCCGTGGTATGTGTTATCCTGTCTGTGATAAAGTGCATATAAAAGATCCTTTGCTTCATTAGGACAGTGTAGCGTGTTAACTCTGGTGACTACTTTATTTACCATACCTGTTCTTGAGGTGTAATTGTTTTAGTGGTCTCTTAATACAAGGTAGTTTACAGAGTGTATATCACATGCTTTGGGAGAATAATGAGATGGCTGGTTATTTAAAGTGCCTTTTTTATCAGGCTTAATATATATATATAACAATGCTCCTTATAAAAGTTTGTTTTCATTAACAGCAAGGGATCTTTTATATGCACCATCCCACATACATGACAGTACATAGCACGTACAGCCTTTAATATACCAGTTGTAGTGCACTGGCTAGAACGAGAAATAGCCCAGTGACTCGAGTGAGTCCACCAACAGGGATCGATCCTAGAGTGACTGCACATGATGTGAACATTTTACCATTGGACTGCGTATTCTCGCTATAAAGAAGTTTTTGTTTTACGACACCACTAGAGCACATTGATTAATTAATGATCGGCTATTGGAAGTCAAACATTTGGAAATGCTGACACATATAGTCATTAGAGGAAATCTGCAACATTTTTCCTAATACAGCAAGGGATCTTTTATATGCACCATCCAACAGACATGTCAGCACATAGCACAGCCTTTGATATACTAGTCGTGATACACTGGCTAGAATGAGAAATAGCCCAATGGGCCCACTGACGGGGATCGATCCTAGACCAGGACTTTTAGATTATGGTAGCCCCACTCCTGTGGCTAGTGATATTCAACGTTGGGCTATTAAATAACTACTATTACCATGCCGGATGGCTAGTAAAAAAAATTTGGGTCAAATTTATGTCTATTTTGTATATACATGTATATGAATATCCTGCCCCACTAACGACCGCCGGTAGTAGGGGTGCATAGTAGGTGGTTACAAGTGCCTCTTAACAATGCCAGAAGTAATTACTAAACACTCCCCGAAGTGGTCAGACTACATATGTAAGTCCATAGTTAGAAGCTGATGGGGAATGGCAGGTATGTGGCACAGACAGCCACAAGAGACCAGCACCTGTCGCGGTTGGAGAGACAAGGACTGGGATGTGGAGGTGGACAGCGAAAGAAGTTGAAAGATAGGGGGAGTTGCCAGATCGGGAAGAAATGAGATGGAATTCAAAGGAGAGAAAGGAAAGGGGGCAATGGGATATAAAAAAAAATAAAAAAATATCCTGCCCCACTCCTACCTCCCCAATCTTAGTGTTTTTAAGCTTTATCTCCCTGTTTAGGTGCCATATCCGATTAGTACTATTAGTAAAATTGTATTTACTTTTAAGTAAAGTAGGGCTAGTGGATTTTTAATCGTGGCTAGTAAAAAACATTAATTACTGATCCCATGGTTCCGGCTCCCACGCAGAGGGAGTTTTAACGACTCAATGGGTAGGTGCAAGACCACTACACCCTCTTCTCTCTCACCAATAACTAACCAGATAGCTATAGCTGAGGTGTGTGTGTGCCTAGAACAGCGTGCTTGAACCTTAATTGGTTATAAGCACAAAAAGAAGTTGAAATGAAATGTGCCCTGGTGCCCAACCTGGTTTGCTACCATGTTTTATAGATTTCCATGTTGTATGTCTAAATATAGTAAAATTATCATTGGCAATATGATAAAAGGCATCTGTATTGAAGAAATTGCATAGGCTATAACCCACGACACCAAGGTAACATCATTTTTGTCTAAGAATGAATGAATGAGTGAATGTTTAACGACACCCCAGCACAAAAAAGTAACTGGGCTTCATGGCCTTCTTGTCAAGAAAGCATCTGCCTTGATACCCTAATTGAAGTTTTGAGTAAAATTCAGTATCCGTAAAATTCTGTGATATTTGTGTTTTTGTTTAAACCTTGAATTTTTATATTGATGTTGATCATCACTTTATTTATTTACATTACCATAGTTTGACACCCAATAGCCGATGTATTTTTCATGCTGGGGTGTCGTTAAACATTCATACATTCATTCATTGTTAAAGATGTCACTAATCAGACCCTTTGTTCCTTGTCCAGATGCAGCATGACTGTGACAGCACACCCAGATAAAGATGAACTCATCATGTTTGGTGGAGAATATTTCACAGGAAACAGTGTGAGTTAAGGAGCTTTATGTTAAATTATTATTTATTTATTTTTGTTTAACGACGCACTCAACACATTATAAGTACGGTTATATCGGCATCGGACATACGGTTATGTCGAGAAAACCCCCAGTGGTTAGCTGACGGGGATCGATCCTAGACCGACCGCGCATCAGGCGGGCACTGTACCACTGGGCTATGCTGCCCGCCTTTGTTAAATTTAGACGTATCTCTTTGTCTTACCTTTACGAAGGATGGCAAATGTTTTATTTAACAACACAAACACACTCAACACATTTTATTTACGGTTATATGGCATCGGACGTAATATGGTTAAGGATTATGCAGATATTGAGAGAGGAATTCTGGTGTCGCCACTTCATGGGCTACACTTTTTGATTAGCAGCAAGGGATATTTTATATGCACCATTCCACAGACAGGATAATACATACCATGGCATTTGTTACACTAGTTGTGGAGCACTGGGTGAAATAAGCAATAGTTCATTAGGCCCACTGACGAGAATTGTTAGGATCGATCGCATATACGGTGTGTGCAGTACCACTAAGCTACATGTACATCCGACCCCCACATCTTTAACGAAGTAAAACGGCGAGATATCAGTATTACTAATACTTTTCCAGTAGTGGGGGTGACGCCTGCATCAACGTTGCATTTAGCTTAATGTTAGGTCTGTGTTTAGTTCGATTTCTTATATTCTGCCACTCTCAGACCACTAAATCTCGGTTTATAGTTGCACCTATGGATGTTCATCATAATTATACAAATATAAACATTTCATTATTATTACTTTAATGTATTCAACTGTCGGTGACAGGCAGGATATTTAATTTCGCAGAATTCTTGTTTAATAAAACATGGCCATAATTTATATAAGAATTGTTTCTCATTTTTAAGGAATTTATCGATGTATAAAAGTCACAAATGGTATAAAATCGCGTAGCATAGCGAAGCGATTTTACACTACATTTGTGACTTTTATAC
This sequence comes from Dracogyra subfuscus, assembly GCA_016106625.1. NCBI lineage: Eukaryota > Metazoa > Mollusca > Gastropoda > Neomphalida > Peltospiridae > Dracogyra > Dracogyra subfuscus. Next base: position 8,498 of record JAECMU010108254.1, read on the forward strand.
ATCGATAAATTCCTAAAAAATTAGAAACAATTCTTATAATTACAAACAGTACAAGAAGTTGTTATAGATCTACATTTTAAGTTTATAAAATGTAGATTCTGACCCTATAATAAAATATTACGAATCTTTGGTATGACGTCATATTTTAAACATGACGTCAGAGAAAGTTGTTTACAGTGATCTAGTGAATACAAGAACTTTCGAGAAATGTCTAGCAAGTTACATTTGGTATAAAAACACTTTGTTCGTGTTCAGAGACAGGTGATTTTCTTATTAACGAACAACATAGCCACATGTTGCTTTACATCTGAGTTCTGTGCAGACGCCTCATCCTATTTTCGCAATCACATCTGCCGAAGACCGAAGATGACGACAACAACTGATCACGGTCTTCCATGATGACGTATTTTTATGAGGTTTATCAAAGGATAACGCTTGGTTTTTTTAGTGACGTCAGCCAATCAGAATACAGTCAGGCCTTGACCTTAAGTTTTTTCGGTGGTAGCCCACCGGGCTACCAGGTTATAAAATCTAGTAGCCCTTAGTAAATATTGGTAGCCCCACAACTTTACAAGAAAAGAGAGAGAGAGAGAAAAAAAGAATTTTTATTTAAACGTTTTAAGGTGGGTTTTTGTAAATAATGAACATTATACTGTGAAATATACACTTATTAAAACTGCACGATAACTCTTAATGAATAATAAAGTTTTTTGTTTAAATCTTTGAACAGAATCTGGGAGAAATACTCAAAACTACGACATTAATATGTCACAGAATGTAGTGTCATTATAATATCGTGTACGTTTTCATTACGAGATTATCAGTAGGCCTAAATAATAATAATAACAATAATAATAATAATAATACCTACCCACATTTAAAACTACTGGAGTAAATAATAATTAAAATATGCCCGGTATAATATAAATATGGTATGAAAAAATCGAACCACCACCAACCAACCTATCCTACCTGCATGTACATGGTTGGTACGATTCTAGAAATACACAGTAGTATCTATTATTATTATTAATAATAACTGGGTTGGGTTTTTGAAGGCTTACAAAATATTATTGAAACACATCATCCGCATGATAAGGTTTTCACGAGTAGAACTGTCTGCTAATCGTACGATCTTGAGATCGATGTTGCATATTTTAATACTTAAAATTGCTGCAACTATGTTCAATAGGTGTAATTTTGAAGAATCTTACAAAACTTGCCTTTATTGCAACACAATGGTGGGTTTTTATTGATGACAATAAACTTGTCAGTGCCGTAAGCCAATTATCCCAGACAGATAGGGGATCGCCATGTGCGTTTGTGTTATCATGTGACAAGGTCAGATGTTATTCTGAGCGAGATTATCGCGCAAAGCCATAGTAAACGATACAAAATATTTCATTAAAATGAATTTGTAAAAAAGATTAATATTTTTAACATTTAAAATATTTGTCTATTTATACATTTATTTAACACTGTAATAGATATTAATTTTGTAAACAATAATTTGACAATTTGCATAGGTAGCCTAAAAGGAAATAAACCGCTATTGAATTATCGTTTAGTTTAGACCAGCTGGTGGTAAATAGTCTTGATCATACAAAGCGTTTGATATAAGTAGGCATAGAAAAAACGGGCTGTCTTGTTGATTGTCATAAATGACTATGAATAGTTAACGTATGACCCAAATTAAAATTCTATGACCAGTACGAACCAGGTATATCTGGCCATTGAATTGAAAATTATTCGTTTTGGTGCACTATGCTAAATACAAATACAAAATCCTACCACGGGCAAATATTATTTCACTAAATCGTATTACACAACTGCCACCAGTGGGTCACACTAGCGGAACAATTAACAGTTACAGCTACTTCTGGCAGCATGTGGAAGGGTGAAATTTTAGACACCGATGACTTAAACGTTTTGTTGATTGTAGAGTGACTGGACATGCCAAAATATCTGGTAGCCCGGCGGACTACCAGGGTTAGACATCTGGTAGTCCGAGTGAGAAATCGGTAGCCAAAACACCCCGGGCTACCGCTAAGGTCGAGCCCTGACAGTAAATCGTATAAATTCGGAAAGTTTGTAATTATAATGAGATATTTGTCATTTTTATTTTCAGATGTTTGTCTATAATGATCTTTTCTTCTACAACATCAGGAAGAACGAGTGGATGAAGGTGACTTCCCCAGGTGGTCCTCCACCAAGAAGTGCTCACCAGGTAGGTCAGATAGCTGTTAGTATAGCACATGCCAAGCAGTGTACACCAGGTAGGTCAGATAGCTGTTATTACAGCACACACCAAGCAGTGTACACCAGGTAGGTCAGCTAGCTGTTAGTACAGCACACACCAAGAAGTGCTCACCAGGTAGGTCAGATAGCTGTTAGTACAGCACACACCAAGAAGTGCTCACCAGGTAGGCCAGATAGCTGTTAGTACAGCACACACCAAGAAGTGCTCACCAGGTAGGCCAGATAGCTGTTAGTACAGCACACACCAAGAAGTGATCACCAGGTAGGCCAGATAGCTGTTAGTACATCACACACCAAGAAGTGATCACCAGGTAGGTCAGATAGCTGTTAGTACAGCACACACCAAGAAGTGATCACCAGGTAGGTCAGATAGCTGTTAGTACAGCACACACCAAGAAGTGATCACCAGGTANACACACCAAGAGGTGCTCATCAGGTAGGTCAGATAGCTGTTAGTACAGCACACACCAAGAAGTGATCACCAGGTAGGTCAGATAGCTGTTAGTACAGTACACACCAAGAAGTGCTCACCAGGTAAGTCAGATAGCTGTTAGTACAGCACACATCAAGAAGTGCTCACCAGGTAGGCCAGATAGCTGTTAGTATAGCACATGCCAAGAAGTATTCACCAAATAGGGCAGAGAGCTGTTAGTACAGCTCACACTAAGAAGTATACACCAGGTAGGTCAGATAGGTGTTAGTACAGCACACACCAAGAAGTATTCACCAGTTAGGCAAGATAGCTGTTAGTATAGCACATGCCAAGCAGTGTACACCAAGTAGGGCAGAGAGCTGTTAATACAGCTCACACTAAGAAGTATACACCAGGTAGGTCAGATAGGTGTTAGTACAGCACACACCAAGAAGTATTCACCAGTTAGGCCAGATAGCTCTTAGTACAGCTCACACTAAGAAGTGTACACCAGGTAGGTCAGATAGCTGTTAGTACAGCTCACACTAAGAAGTGTACACCAGGTTGGTCAGATAGCTGTTAGTACAGCTCACACTAAGAAGTGTACACCAGGTAGGTCAGATAGCTGTTAGTACAGCTCACACCAAGCAGTGTACACCAGGTTGGTCAGATAGCTGTTAGTACAGCTCACACTAAGAAGTATACACCAGGTACATGTAGGTCAGATAGCTGTTAGTACAGCTCACACTCAGAAGGATACACCAGGTAGATCAGATAGCTGTTAGTATAGCACACACTGGAAAGTGCTCACCAGGTAGGTCAGATAGCTGTTAGTAC
>JAECMU010108295.1:0-10403 GCA_016106625.1 Dracogyra subfuscus
CACATTACAGGACAATCAGAGTAAGACATTTATGATCCACATTACAGGACAATCAGAGTAAGATATTTATGATCCACATTACAGGACAATCAGAGTAAGATATTTATGATCCACATTACAGGACAATCAGAGTAAGATATTTCAAATGACATCTGTTATACACATTACAGGACAATCAGTAAGACATTTATAATGTCATCTATGATCCACATTACAGGACAGTTGGAGTGAGTCATTTCTAATGTCATCTATGATCCACATTACAGGACAATCGGAGTAAGATATTTCAAATGACATCTATTATACACATTACAGGACAATCAGTAAGACATTTCTAATGTCATCTATGATCCACATTACAGGACAGTTGGAGTGAGACATTTCTAATGTCATCTATGATCCACATTACAGGACAATCGGAGTAAGAAATTTCAAATGTCATCTATTATACACATTACAGGACAATCGGAGTAAGATATTTCTAATGTCATCTATGATCCACAATACAAGACAATCAGAGTAAGACATTTATGTGTCACATTAAAGGACAGCTGAAGTAAGACATTTTTAATGTCGTCTGTTATCCACATTACAGGACAATCGGTAAGACTTTTCCAATGTGATATATTTTATTACATAGCAGTCGTATGTGATGTCTGAGTAACATTACAAGCCAGGTTTTATCACTGTCAGGTGTTACAACACTAACCAAGTCAGTATAGCTACACAAGCAGAGTAATGAGAAGTCGACTCAGTGCTAGATGCTATCAGGTGTTACAACACTAACCAAGTCAGTTCACAATTTGGATGTAGAATTATTGTATTGGCTGGTTAGCTAATTTGGATTTTACAGAATGGATACTTATAATATTTATCTGTTGTGATTAAGTTTAAAAAGTGGTCTTTTTGTTTTTTGTTAGGGTTTCCAGGCGTTGGTGGAGAGAGAGTGGCTTGAATTCGGTCACAAGTTTGCTGATCGCTGTGGACACGCCATCAACTCTGACGACTCAAACGAGAAATCCCCAGTCTTTCTGCAGTGGCTCGACTGCGTTTATCAGCTCATACGGAAATTCCCATGTGCTTTCGAATTTAACGAAGCTTTTCTCGTGAGTCTTGTGTGAAGAGTGGTCACATGTCAATTGATTGCATTTTTTCTTTTAATATCTCTTACTATGGTTTTGACATACAACATTAATGAGATTATGAGATTCAAGATGTTGATCAAAGTAGAGAATAAAGTCAAACATTAATTTGCTTAAATATATGATGAGTTCATTCCCAAAAGGCAATACAACTATTTATTACAATATAACTTAGCGGGTGTCATACAAATGACAGTTTTAAGTTAAAAGGCAGTCTATGCTCATTGAGCAGGATGTTAAGGTCGACGACAGTCACTTTTTGCACCCTTGTTTTGGGTTCGTACACAATAAATATAGCATATCTAACCGTAATTTCACTTGAAATCCATATTTCGTAAAAGGTAAAAAAATTTAATCACAAGATTTTCTTCAAACACATTCAGATGCATTAGTAATGTTCCAAAAAAAAAAAAAATCAATAGCAAGTTTGCATTGGAATTTTTCCAGTATTCTTAGAACGGAAACGTCATGTACCCAGTGTATGGTTATTGTAAGGTAATTTAAAGTGACGTCATTGGAATACTGACGTCAATTCAAATTCAAAATTAGCTATATAATTACAATGCTTTGCCACATCTAAAATAAAAACTGGTCTACTGACCTTGACCCCTGTCAAATTTCTATAACAAGTGGACAACCTTGTTTACAGGTTGTTATTTTGTTATTTTTCATAATTCTGAACAAAATATTAATTTTAAGTTTCAAAAGATGAAATAAATAAAAAGTACCTTTAGTCAAATATATCATATCAAAAAATTGCCGTTGGATATGTTTTATTTACTTACGAAGTCAAAATAAGGGTGCGAAAAATGACTGTCGTCGACCTTAAAACTTTTAACATCCTCCTCAATGGGCATAGATTGCGTTTTGGTAGAAAGTCGATTGTCATATTGTAGAGTTGTACTACCATCTGCATACCCTTCACTGCTAACTCGATTGTTTTTGCAGAAATCATGTTTTAAAAATAAACTCTTTGATCTGTACAATATAAAGACCTATATATGGAACAATATAAAGACCCATTAAATGTTAATTTTTAAAATAAGATTTTACTGAATTTATGAAATAAGTTCATAACTCTACTACTTAATTTCTTATTTGATGATTACGGTTTGCATTGCATGTGTTAATGTTTTAATGAGGATGGTTATTTGTGTGTCTATGTAAATAGGGATGTGCAGGATACATTTTGATGATAATACATACTCGGAAGCTTCCTGTTCCTTTTACCGTATTTTGTGGAGTATATAACGCACCCTTGTATAACCCGCACCCCTGTTTTTTTACACATTTTTGAGGATATATAAGACGCACCGTTTTATAAGCTGCAGATAAACAAAGCCGTGTCAAAGGCCATGCAAACAAATGTAGGTCAAACACTGCGTGCGATCTGCTGGATGAGCGTAATAGATTTACATTTTGACTTGTGATGTTCAGTTGGTTGTGTTAAATTATTCTGTACCGGTAATACGTAGTTCCAAATGAAAGTACTGGTACAATTTATTGTTCCCATATTTACAGTCATCTTGAGAAAAAACGTAGATTTTAAACAAGCAGTCTGTAAAGCGCATTGTTTAGTAACCGTGACAAAGGTTACGAAAATATTTGAGTGGGGGCATAAATGTCTGCACGCGCTTCTGATTTCTCAAATGATCGCACCCTGATTAAATTTCTAAAGTGATACTTATAAACCAAATAAATAAAATATATAACAAATAGTATTTCTTAAGACCAAAAAGGTCCGTGTTTTAGCAGGTGATGTCTCGCATGCCCCAGTTACGCGGGAGCATTATTACTAAAAACAACTGTATTGCATTTCCGGTAGGTGCTATTACAACACTGATAACTGTTTATCGTTGCATTGTATTGTCGTACTTTTGATTAAAGATTAATGATTTAATGCAACAACACTTTGCCTCAGATTTTCCCAACCAGTTAAAGTTTCTAAATGCAATAAAACGCCATACTTACAGAAGCGACTTATACATTATTAGAAACTTAAAATAAAATTCATATATAAACCGCACCATTATATAAACCGCCCCCTCCGATATGAAAAAAAAAAGTAGCGGCTTATACTCCGGAAAATATGGTAGTTTCTTAGTCTTTAAAGATGATCTTCACTTGTAGGTGAAACTGGTCCAGCACACGTATTCATGTCTGTATGGGACGTTCCTGTGTAACTCGGCCAAAGAACGACACAAGGAGAACATCACTGACAAAACAGCCTCCCTGTGGACACTTCTGTTCACCAACAAGAAATTCCATAACTGTTTATACAACCCTTTAGTGGACCAACATGTGAGTATAGGTTTCAAATGTTCTTTTGCATCAACTGCAATAGCTCAGTTTTGAAGAAAAAAATTCAAATTATTTATTATTGATACTGTTTAACCTTTAGACTACTGGATTAATTTTTAACATAAACCACGTTGAGTGGGTAAAAGTTTATAATTTTTACTCACATATATTCACTTGAATGTTTTATAAATACATGAAATAAAGTTCATATATATATTGCTAAGTATTATTTTTGTGGATTTTGTTTAATTTTTATTATTTTTAGATCAGCTAATGGCAATTAAAATTAGGCAAAAAAAAAAAAACCTTGCATTTACTTACGGGCATTTGTGGCCAGCTGTCCAGTATTTATGTCCCATTATTCCCGATAACAATTGTTTTCTGACCAGAATTATTTTTTTCAACCCGGACTACGATTCATATTGCAATATTTGGTGATTTTAGTTGTTGGAAAAAATATCAAATTAGCTGTCACAATCAGCTACCGATCCCTAAAAATTACTGCGACATGCCGCCATTGTTGTCAAGCGAAAATACTTGCCGAAAACCACTTTTTGAACTCAAAATGTCACGGTATTTTCAGTTGGAAAAATAAAAATAAAATCCACCATTTTGACCGGAAATCTTTTTTGTTTAATTATATTTCCGTTTCCGGTAGTGGCCTGTGAAAAACGGCAGGAAATATGAATTGGGAAATGCACTGTATACAGTGTACAGCATGTCATCTGATGTGACGTCGGTCGAGATATCTCGCCTGCAGTACTCAGAAGGTTAAAAAAAATATTCTGCCTACAGTCCTGTACAAGTATTAAAACCTTTCTAGCCATGTTCATTTGACATGAGTATGTAAACAAATGTATGGGATATTCAGTCAGTATCTGACTCCCCCACTAATTTTTTATTTTATTTTAAAAATGTTTAAAAAATTTGTTTGTTCTGTTTCAGGTTTTATACCCAGAATACAGTATTCATCAACTGGAGCTGTGGTTTTCCATTTATATGTCTGCCAATTCGTTGGAAACTAGCCAGGATCCCGTGGAAGAGACGATGAAACCCTCTGAAGAAGGAGACATAACTCCAGACGAAGAACCGACTGGGGTGCAGAAAACTCGATCATGTGAAAATCTGGCAACCCTTGCTGACCACACACCTGTTGCAGGGCGAAGAATGAGCGACCCGAACATCAGCCATGCAATGCAGGAATCTGGCCTGCTCATCAAGGAAATAAATGCTGCCAACGGCTTAACTAATGAAACTGATGCTGATGATGTTACTGTGGATGGAGATGTTGTGATACAAGAGAATGGTGACGATGCTGGGCAGGATGTGCTGGAGAATGGTCATGGGGATATTGGCCTCAATGGGTTTCTTGAAAATGGAGATATTACAGACGAAGTTGCTCTGACCAACGGACACAGCGAGACACCAAGTGAGAGTGCGAGTGAAAACTCCGACTCGGCGGAAGCAGAGAAAGTTGTGCAGATAACATTGGATGGAATTACTTTACAAAATGATTCACAGAGTTCACTCAACGGTGTGTATTCCAATGGACACATGAGTGATGAAAATGGTATTCAAGAAAACGGAATCGATGGTCCCATTAAGAATGGATCAGTTGATATAATAAGTAAAAAGCTTGCCCAAAGGACTTCACTGTCTGTTGAGAGTTCAACAGACACAATCATAGATGACAATAGTTTAGAAATCAGCCATAATGGTTTGGTGAACGGTTTGTCCGATGAGGTGGTCACGGACTCGTGTCCGGTTAGAAAACATTTCCACAAGAACTCGAGTATTAGCACGAGCACCAGTGATATCAGTGACCCGCATGTGAACTGTGGTTACGGGGACTCGCGGTCGCTCATCAACGATCTCAAGCTGTTCCGCCACCAGCCTGTCCTCAAGCTGGACTGTGGGCATGTAGGGAGACACGACGTCGTCAACAGCCCAAGTCCGTCTCAGTGTTCCTCATCGATTCCAACACCACTTAGTTCGAGGAATTCCACATGTCCGCCCACGCCAGGCACCGGGGATGCAAAGGTACGATGTGCATGTCAGTGTGTTGCATGGCGTGTAGTCATTCATGCTTGTGGGTGGGTGTGTATGTCGGCCCACGTCAAGCACCGGGATGGGAAGGTATAATGTGTATGTCAGTGTGTTGCGTGGCATGTAGTCATTCATGCTTGTGGGTGGGTGTGTATGTCAGTCCATGTCAAGCACCGGGATGCCAAGGTGTGATGTGTATGTCATTGTGTTGCGTGGCGTGTAGTCATTCATGCTTGTGGGTGGGTGTGTATGTCAGCCCATGTCAAGCACCGGGATGCGAAGGTGCAATGTGTATGTCAGTGTGTTGCATGGCGTGTAGTCATTCATGCTTGTGGGTGGGTGTGTATGTCCGCCCACACTGGGCACCGGGATGCGAAGGTGCGATGTGTATGTCAGTGTGTTGCGTGGTGTGTAGTCATTCATGCTTGTGGGTGGGTGTATATGTTGGCCCATGTCAAGCACCGGGATGTGAAGGTACTAATAATAGCAGCACGCAGTCACGACTACAACATAATTAAATTGATGGCACACTGTGTGCCTTCACGCTACAGAAGAGTTAAGTTATTTAGTTCACTAACAATGAAAAGCACCTTTTAAGGGTACTACGGCTAATGCTTAAAAAGAAATAATGAGCAGTGATAGAAATAAGCAGTTTTATTGTTTTATTCATGTATCAGGGTGATGTTTGTCATTGCTAAACATGAAACTGCACTGAAATTATTTTTTAGTCCATTGGACAACAACTGAGACACATTTTGCTTGTCCAGATAGATTTTTACTTGTCAGGACGAACAGACAAGTCCGGGTTCGCACAAGCTTGAAAAGGCCTTGAATTTGAGGCCCTGCCTTGAAAAGGCCTTGAAACAGAAACAAGCCTTGAAAAGGCATTGAAAAGTGTAGTTTTTCCTCGAAAAGCCATTGAATTTAGGGAATAATAGCAAATTAAATATTTTTAAACAATTGTTAATTGTATAAATATATATATATATTTGTTTACGAATTCATGCTTGAACAGTTTTTTAACACGGAAAATTTATTCGATAATTGATCATTGAATTGTTTTGCAATGTACGAAATAAAGAGTTATTGCCCTTTGAAAGTTGGTAATTTTCGTTCCGGAAAATAACGGAAACTTGTATGCAAATGGCGGCAACTGAAGCCAGTTTTTGGGACTCGTATGTATATGTATATGTATATGTATATATATATATATATATATATATATGTGTGTTACTTGTGTATGTGTATATAGCCTTGAAAAGTATTTTGGAAGCCTTGAAAAGGCCTTGAATTTATATGGTGAATGGCTGTATGAACCCTGCAAGTGATTATTTTGAACACTGATGAAGTGAATTTTTCTGTGATTTAACTTCTCTTTCCCCTGTTTTTTTCCCCCTCTGCTTCCATCTTTAAATAAAAATTGCAACTTCACTAGTTAGCCATTGCCTTTCTAAAATGGTTGAAGGACGTAAAATGAAGATATATTTGGTCATGACAACCTGTGCATCTTAACTTGCTGTTTTAACCTGGTTTTAATGTACATCAGGTGTTTTAATTTGTAATTACACATTATGTTTTAAAATACTATGGCCACAAATGTATCGGTTTTATCTCAACAAAACCCTGACCTATTTCTAGGTGCTGGAGTCTCCGTTATCGAGACAGCTGAACGGACTGAGTCGTCACCTGGACAGTGACGGGCTGACTGCATTTGTCGACCCGGTCCAGCAGCGAATGCAGCACATCGAGTCCGAGTACAAACGACAGGTGGAGATTCTCCAGTTCCAGCTGGCAGCCGCGTGCAGGAGACTCAATTCTCTCGGATGTAACGGAATAGGACGAGATCCTATCGAGATTGGGGCCGAAAACGTTAGTAACTCATTCTTATTGAAGTCTTACAGGAATTTAACCGGGTCTTCTATGGATCCAAATATAGGCCCCTTCCCAAAACAAAGTAGCATTCCCAATTTCTGTACTAAAAATTCCCAATCTTTATAAATATTTAATGTCTGTTGCAGGCTTCGACACTAAGGTACGTCCGAATGACACTGTCTAGTAAACAGCCGGTTCGGTCTAGTCATAAGTGTTTCTTAGTAGCCTGACTCATCGTGTTGATAATTTATGAGAGGTGAATTAATTTGCTATCAAGTGATCCTACAAACATCAAATATAGTGTGTGTGTTTGCTAAATTTAGTGTGTATAGATCTATGTCCTAAATACTATCAGTGAACACAGTATTATTGTTTCTGCTTGATACTTCGGTACATTGTTGGTTTGTTTTTTTTGTCCAATAAATCGAGTAAGGTAATAAAAATGTAAAACATACAATAGTGTACATTCTTTGAATAAATATTTTTCGAGTTTTTCAAATATACGACAGTCGATTTCATTTTTCGAATTATTTACATGTTACACATACCATGGTGTTTTTATTGGTGTGTTTTATTCAAATATAGTTACATTGGCTAATTATTATGTATACTCCTGCTTAGGTAAATTTTGTCGTTCAGCAGTTTGGTATAATATTTTCATATATATACCATTTGTGACACCCAATAGCCGATGTGTATTTTTGTGCTGGGGTCTCGTTGAACGTTCATTCATTCAGCAGTTTGGTCTAGTTGATATTAGGTCAGGTATAGTAAATATTAAGATATACTAGTCCACTGGTCTTGTAGTAAATAAAGTTAATGTTGAACCCTGTGTTGTAATAAATGAATTTAACAGTGGTGTACTAAAAGAATCCATCATATGTGTCCATGTGGGACAGGGCTATTCCACCCGAGGGTACATAATTTGTTTCAGGGACGAGGCTTGCCGAGTTCCTGACATTATATTATGTACCCGAGGGTGGAATAGCCCTGTCTCACATGGATACATAATGGAGGATTATTTTTCTCCCATCCAGTAGATGAAATAGGTGACGTCACCCAATTTAACTAACTAATTTTTGTTTATTTTCCAGACTTTTTTTAAAAGGTCTTGAGATATTAAGCTAACATTTTGTATATTTCTTTATCATATACTGATAAGTTTATCTAAAGTTCATGGTGATTTATCCACTTTTCGTAAAGATATGTCCCTTCAATTTAGGAAATATGAAAAATGGTTGGGTTCAGTAGGGGACATGTATTACTTTTACAGTGCTTGTTTTTATTGTACTTTTAAGATAGTGCATCTGTTGATGGTTTTTCTCGTTCCAACCAGTGCATCTGTTGATGATAATCTTGTTTCAACCAGTGCACCACAACTGGTCAAAGGCCATGGTATGTGCTTTCCTGTTTGTGGGAAGATGCATTTAAAAGATCCCTTGCTGCATTAGGACAAATGTAGCCGGTTTCCTCTGATGACTAGACTGCGAGTCAGAAGTACCGATTAAGTAATCAATATGCTCCAGTGGTGTTGTTAAACAAAGCTTTAATTGCTGATGAAGGGGTGGGATCTAGCTATGTCAGTGGAGCGTTGGCATGAAGTGCTGCATCGACGGATTGACCCACCTCCATCGACCCATTCTCTGACTGGTCTTTTCCCGTCCCAACTCTCGTATATGCTATTCTGTCTGTGGGATGGTGCATATAAAACATTCCTTGCTACTGTTTAATGGAAAAATGTAGCAGGTTTCCTCTCAACTATATGTTAAAATGTATTAATATAATACTAATTGCAGATTGCGCACGTGTTGCCGGAACCTATTGATGGTGACTATTCATCACTAGGTAACCTCAGCAACGCGGCGTCTGACCAGAGCTGGGACAAGATGGATGAGGATGATGCAAAGATGACGCTGTGGGTTCCCGACCACGCCGTCACGCACTGTGCGGGCTGTGATGGGATGTTCTGCATCGTCCGCCGCAGACACCACTGCAGGTACACTAAGTATATGCACCTAAAGTCTGAACCAAATTGTAACAAATTACTCCCCTACCTTGAATTATCATTACATTTTCCCCAAATTTTATCCAGACACCAGTTGTGACACAGATTCCACATATATGGAACTGTAACCATGTCACTAATATCGACTTTGCTGAAATTGCATAGGGCAAAATACATGCAGTTTTCTGCTGTCTACCAGTTTACTTTTTTATGGAATACTTCTCAAGGGGTGAAAGCTTCCAAAGCATGTGATTAATTGATATGAAATTAGTGCTCTAGTGGTGTCTTTAAACAAAACAAACTTCAATTTTTTTTAATAATGTAACATCATCACGTTTGCTTTTGTATCATAACACATTATGATGTTAAGATTATGTCGTATGCTTTCACCCCTCTTGTAGAGTATTCCATAAAAAGGCAAAATGGCAGCCGGGACAAAATTTCAATGCAATCTCAGTGAAGTCAATATTGATGACATCATTACAGTCTCGTATGTGAAAGTGGTGTCACTGTATTTTCTTTCTTTTTTCACAGTTTGTGTCTGGACAAAATTTAGGGGAAATCTAACAGTAATTAAAGGTAGGAGAGTCATTTATCATAGTTGTTAACAATTTGATTCGGACTTTGAGAATTAGTGTTATATTTTAAAGTTAAAATATTTCTTTAAAAATATTTGTTTATGCAGCAATACAATGGAACAATAAATGTGTTACTACTAAAAGTTAAAAATTATATATTTTGTTTTAACCTCAGTTAATGAGCACTTTTTAGTGGCACCCCCAGTGTATTTACTGACCTGCACTTTTTAGTGACACCCCCAGTGTATTTACTGAAGTGCACTTTTTAGTGGCACCCCCAGTGAAGATACTGAAGTGCACTTTTTAGTGGCACCCCCAGTGTAGTTACTGAAGTGCACTTTTTAGTGGCACCCCCAGTGTATTTACTGATCTGCGCTTTTTAGTGGCACTCCCAGTGTATTTACTGACCTGCACTTTTTAGTGGCACTCCCAGTGTATTTACTGACCTGCGCTTTTTAG
>JAECMU010108320.1:0-12082 GCA_016106625.1 Dracogyra subfuscus
CGGCAAGCCTCGTCAGGTCGAAATGTCCACCACCTCGGGTGTACTTTTTCTATCCCACATGACCGCATATGATGGATTCTTATATTCTCTACTGGCTGCAAACAATATCACCATTTGTATATTGAATATCACTATATACAACACTGAAGCCATTGAGAGGTGCATCAGTTACTATGATTTCTAGGCACAAAATGGTAAACTAATTTAACATTTTATACCATTATATGCTTAGAATGTAGCATGTATTGCAAATGCCACACGCTCGTTAAAGCGACAAACCCTAGTTTTTTTAAACATTTCAACATATGTTTCACTATTAGAGCTGTTTTTGATAATTTAAATTAGACGTTTCTTGCATTGTATTGTTTAAAATATCCATTTTCATGCATACAAAGAGTTGCTGGTCAGCCTAGTTTCTGTAATTCCGCGACATAATGTCTAATTCTAAAAACGCACGTATCTTTTTGACATAACGGTTATTGAGCTAAGCTCTAGACTATTAATAGACGGTATTTTCCCCCATTTGAACATCACATACTTAAGTTTCACTTTTATTATAACTTTATCCAGATGTATTACATATGTGTAGATTAGCCATCTTTCCAGGACAGCAAATAGGGTTTGCACCTTTAATTCAAACTTTACAAGTAATTGAAAATAAACTCGAGTTTTATTAATAAAAATTTAAATATCCACAAAGCGATTTTCTTTTTTAAAGGTGAGAAAACGTATATATCTTACCGGACGCATGGTTGTCATGGAATAGCAATACACCGTCTTCCCCAGCGGGTCGTTGTATGAAAACTGTAAAAGGACACAATTCATTTTTAATGTGCAAACATCTCCTTTATTACTTTTTTCCTGGTTTATTACCTTTTAGCCATCGCCTGTCACAAGGATACTTTCATTGGGAAGGGTGACCATCCAATATCATATAAATATTTAAGGTTTTGTTCTTTAATCCAAAAACTTACAATGTTATTTAAACTGATATAAACGACCGTTTTGTGTCCAATAATGTGGGACATGGCTTGTCACATCGGGAAATAAAGAGAGAATAAAGACGTACATTTTAATGGCTAAATCTATGCGGAAATACATTTAATGTTAGGAGTACATTTTATTGAATGAATATTGTCGATACACTGACCATATTAATGAAACCAAGACGGGTTCAATAAAAGCAAATGATTACTTTGTTATCTTCTTAATGTACTTCTTGGTGGGTTTATTTAAGTTCAGAGAGAGAAAAATGTAGCCAACCAATATCCGTTTCGCTATGTCGCACTGTATTAAATGTATTCAAGAAATATAAGCAGACATACTTTATTCAAACATTTAAATACAATTTTATTTTATAAAACAGCAGGAAACTATGTTTTATTTGTCCGCCTCTAGATTTATATATACGTATATGTGTTTATGTTTCTGTGTGTGGTGTCGTATGCAATACTATTATATGTAGCGACATCGGGTTTTCTCTCTCATTGTCGAAACAAGAGGCATTGCTCAAGGAGACTCGCGATCACGATTGCTTTCTATACTGGTTTTTGTGCCGAACGATTAAAGGGACATTCCCGAGTTTGCTGTATTGTAAGATGTTTCCGACTAATAAAATATTTCTACGATTAAACTTACATATTAAATAAATGTTCTTGTTTAGAATATCAGTGTCTGTATGGTCGTCTTAATATTTGTAAGAAGTCCAAACTCGATAACATCTTAAACATTGCAGCAAACTCAGGCATGTTCCTTTAAATCCACGTGATATGATAGAAAGGCGATGGTACCAGTCACACTATTCGCGGTTGCTGCCACAGTAGACATATATTTCATTTGGATTAAAGGGACATTCCTGAGTTTGCTGCAATTTTTCAGATTTTATTGATTAACAGAGACTTTTTGACGACTGTAATTACATACCAAATATATTTTTCTGCATAAAATATTAATGGCTGTATATTAAACGTGTTTCGGATCGTTCTAATATTTCTACTAGGTTAAATTAAATGTATTTCCTAAAAATGATTTGTTCGTACGTACGAAATTATTTGAAGACAAAATCCAGTTTGGGCTTCTTATAAATATTAAGACGACCAGAAACACATTGAATACACAGGCACTGATATTCTAAACAAGAACATATATTTCATATGTAAGTTTAATCGTAGAAATATTTTATTAGTCGGAAACAACATACAATGCAGCAAATTCAGGAATATGTCTTTAATATTACCGATGTATCAAACAAGAAGAAATTTTTTTATATAATGACGCACTCAACACATTTCATATACGGTTATATGGCATAAGACATATGGCAAAGGACCACACAGATATTGAGAGAGAAAACCCGCTGTCGCCACTTTGTGGGCTACTCTTTTCAATTAACAGTGAAGGATCTTTTATATGAATCATCCCATAGACATGATAGTACATACCACGGCCTTTGCTACACCAGTTGTGGAACACTGGCTAGAACAAGAAATAACCCAATGGGTCCACCGACAGGGATCGATCATAGACAGACCGCGCATCAAGCGAACGCTTTACCACTGGGCTACGTATCGCCCCGCAGATCACTATATGGACACATCCTAATTGATTAAAGTATACATTTATGTATGCGTCTTAATGATACAATAAGCATATGGACGTGTTACGTATACGTGTTAACGCATTGATAACACAATAAAGACACATTTGCGATACTGTGTAGTTGATTCTGGCTGTTTGTGCGTTAATAAAGGTAGTCTGGTGGGGGTTATTTAATTAGCACAATTACCACATTCAGAAAACAATATGTAGCACACAAAATATCGTTGTTATTTTATGTCACTCATTAGTAATTATAACTTATAACATCTTAATCCATCATTCCACAATTATTTTATTTTGAATGCACGCTTAAAGTTTAAAAATTTGTTTTGCTTAACGACACCACTAGAACACATTGAGTTATTAATTATCAACTGATGGATGTCAAACATTTTGGTCATTTTGACAAACAGTCTTAGAGAGGAAACCCACAAACAAAATACTTAGTTGCAAGCGATCTTTTAATTGCATCATCCTATAGACGGGATGGCACATACCACGGCCTTTAATGTACCAAACCCGTGGTGCACTGGCTAGACCGACAAATAACCTAATGGGCCCACTGACGGGGATCGATCCTAGACAAACCGCACATCAGGTGTAGCTTTAATGATTGGGTTTGTCCTGCTCTTGGATGCATGGAAACACGAATGAACATATAAAAACACGCACCCACGCACTTATCGGATATGATAAGAAAATGTTATATTAATTTGTTCAGTTTTTAAACATAATTAGACCTTTGTCTATTTCTAAAGCGCCCGGCTGATGCGCGGTCGATTTGGGAACGATCCCCGTCGGTGGGCCCATTGGGCTATTTCTCATTCCAGCTAGTGCACCGCGACTGGTATGTCAAAGGCCGTGGTATGTACTGCCCTGTCTGTGGCATGGTGCATATAAAAGATCCCTTGCTGCTAATCTAAAAGAGTAGCCCATGAAGTGGCCATAGCGGGTTTCCTCTCTCAATATCTGTGTGGTCCTTAACCATATGTCTGACGCCATATCACCGTAAATAAAATGTTTTGAGTGCGTCGTTAAATAAAACATTTCTTTCTTTTTAACTATTCCAGATTTCTCACTCTTAAAAAACAACTTGAAACTGTGAACAGAATGCGTTTAGATCGTTGTTTTACCGAAGTTGTGTACTAGTATTCCTATAATTGTACTTTTGTCTTAAGGGCATATTGTCACAGACCACTGGCCTATTTAATGGTCTGACAAAGTATTACCTAAATGTACTTTATTCAACCATCTTCATAACCACCATACTCCATTTATTAATGATATTTTGTTTTTTGCTGGCTAGTCGAGCTGCTTTCTGACAAAACAATTTCGCCTTCAACAGGGAGGGGTGTTCGACCCTCAACCCATACCCACCACCCCCACCCCACCCTCCTCGCACGTGCCTGGTTCTATAGTGTAAACGTGATGGACGCTATACTTAGAATACCACGTATAGCCTAATATATTGATTTATTATCCGTTACTGGTGTCGTATATGTGCACAGATCTACATTTCGAAACAAATATAATCTGTATTTGCTATCTTGATTTTTTTATTTTTTATTTTTTATTTTTTAATTATGTTGTATGTTTCTACATCACACATGATCTAATTTTATATTTTAAAGCATTATGCTCCTTTGCGACGAATTGAATACTGTCTTCTGGGACGATATTTAGATTTTTCTCAAACATTTTGTAATTCGGGCATAAAATCTTAGAAAAGAAAATCCGCTACATTTTTCAATTAGTAGCAAGGAATCGTTTAAACGCACAACCCCTCAGGTATGACAGCACATACCACAGCCTTTGACATACCAGCAGTGTTGCACTGGCTGGAATAATAAATAGTCCAATGGGCCCACCGACGGGAATCGATCCTAAACCGACAGCGCATCAGGCGAACGCTCTACCACTGGGCTACACGCGTAATATGTGCTGTAGATATGGATACGTTTGTCACCTAATAGCACTCGTTAAACAAGATGTTTTTAGACCAGTAATCTTCAAGTACAGTGAAACGGCCGCCTACGAAATCATGAGAATGTGATATATTTATTTAAAAAAAAAAGTGAAAATAAAGGTTAATATTATAACTTAATTAAAATATAGTGTCACCATGTTTACTTTACCTATTATAATTTGAAGATGTAAGTTAACCGTAATCCTCTGTTGATTCAGAAGTCATTAAGGGTATACACTATACAGATTTGAAAAGACAAGAATAGTCATCCACAGATAGCAAGATAATTAAAACTTAATGACCTATACCTCTACAAATAGCTGCTGAATCTATAAAAAATAAACCCACGCAAATTATGAGATGGCACAAATATACATTACACAAACATGATACTGAACCAAATGACGTCAGGGCCCGAACGAGACGTGTGATATTTGAATTTCCAGCTACAAATTAAGTAGCATTAAAACACGAAGAAGATAATTCCGTTAACAGAACAATATCGACTTTTAAAAAATATATCATGTTATAGTAGTAATGAATGATGATGATTAACTATGCATGACAGTGATGCTGAGCATGAAATGATGAAGTTGCGATTATACGTGCAGCTGTTATATATGCTCATGCACACAAACTGTTTTAGTAGAGGTGTGTATATGTGTGTGTGTGTGTGTGTGTGTGTGTGTGTGTGTGTGTGTGTGTGTGTGTGTGTGTGTGTGAGAGAGAGAGAGAGAGAGAGAGAGAGAGAGAGAGAGAGAGAGAGAGAGAGAGAGAGAGAGAGAGAGAGAGACAGGAATAGAGCGAGAGGAGGATAAGGACAGAGAGATACAAGCGAGAGAGAAAACAAAAGAAAGAAATGTTTTATTTAACGACGCACTCGACACATTTCATTTACGGTTATATGGCGTCAGACATATGGTTAAGGACCACACAGATTTTGAGAGGAAACCCGCTGTCGCCACTATATGAGCTACTCTTTCCGATTAGCAGCAAGATATATTTTATTTGCGCTTCCCACAGACAGGATAGCACAAACCATGGCCTTTGTTGAACCAGTTATGGATCACTGGTCGGTGCAAGTGGTTTACACCTACCCACTGAGCCTTGCGGAGCACTCACTCGGGGTTTGGAGTCGGTATCTGGATTAAAAATCCCATGCCTCGACTGAATGGATGAATAGATGGATGGATGAATCGATGGATGGATGGATGGATGTCTGAATGGATGAATAGATGGGTGGATGGATAGATGGAGGGAGGGACGGACGCACGCACGGACGGACGGACGGACGGATGAATATTCAACAACACCCTAGTTCATAAAATACTCATCTGTTAGCGTGTGTTAACAAGTTAAATATGTGAAACTCTAAAAATCAAATCATTTATAGACATTCCACGAGACGATCATTACTATTAGAGAATGTCAGCATTCCACACTGAAATATCCATTTACGTACCACGATGTCGTTTAACAAACAATTGTAATTTAAAAAAACTTGAAATCTTATCGCAATGCAATATCGCATGACCTTTAATTCTTCGACAAATAGATTGGAGAAAAAAACCTGTCTTTGTGAAACCAGGAAAAAGAAATATAACCTGGCTACACAGTTTTGAAGTTACCTACGATATAGTAAAATCATCATAGGCGATGAATTTTTTGTTGGTTTGTTTAACGACGCACTCAACACATTTTAATTACGGTTATATCGGCGTCGGACATATGGTTATGTCGAGAAAAAACCCCAGTGGTCAGCTGACGGGGATCGATCCTAGACCGACCGCGCATCAGGCGGGCACTGTACCACTGGGCCACGCTGCCCGCCAACATAGGCGATGAAGTCGCTGCAACGCACGTCATAGCCAACGACTGTTTTACGACACTGATGTGCTAAGATAGCTCCGAAAATAGGGGCATGAGTATATATCTTCTCGCATTATCAATTAGCAATTAAATATATCCATTGTCGACAGGATGACACTTTCAACGACCTTTAAAAAAATATATAAAAAAATAAAAAAATAAAAGTTTTATTTAACGACGTACTCAACACATTTTATTTACGGTTATATGGCGTCAGACATATGGTTAAGGACCACACAGATTTTTAGAAGAAACCCGCTGTCGCCACTCTTATGTCGATTAGCAGCAAGGGATCTTTTATTTGCGCTTCCCACAGGCAGGATAGCACAAACCATGACCTTTGTTGAATCAGTTATGCATCACTGGTCGGTGTAAGTGGTTTACACCTACCCATTTGTATTTTAGTTACAGTGAAAATGTAGAAGTCATTTTTCATATTTTGTGAACAAGTTCATGATTCAATTATCTCCCTTGTAACCTACTGCGATCTTAATACTGAAGTCAATGTCGCTTCATTATTTTTACTGTTATGATTACCAATACAACTGATCGTCCCCAAATCAGGTCCCTGGCATCCAGAAACAGGACTTGGGAAATCCTTGCTCGAAATCTTAGTGGTATAACAGCATGACAAAACCTAAGCATAAGTATAAGCAATTAATCGTATTTGAAAAATTTAAAACAAATGTAAACACCAGTACCTAAAAACAAATATACGAAGCCAAATAATGGTCACACAATATTCTGTCATTGAGTGTAAGTTAAAATTTAAATTTTAAATTGTTTCGTAGGACGATCGCTTTATCAGGTATCTTTTTCATAGAGGTATTATTAAATAATTATTAATTTAATAATGATAATGTTTGTTCATATTTCTTTAAAAAGTCCATGGTGTTTTTACGAATGCAATTGTTATATTATTTCGACTCGTGATGTGTGAAAACCATAATTTTGCTCATTGCTTTACAATTCGTGGAAATATTATTTTCACACATAACTCGTTAACATAAAAATTGTATTAAAAAAAAGAACATAAAATAGCTTCAATATTTAAGTAAGTGCTTCATCTCAGCAGCAGGCTTTTGAAAGAAATGTTACTTCTGAGCAGGCATTTCAAATATAGGTTGCATAGTACCAGAGAACAGAGTTCCGTGTCAAAGTTCGAAGTCCAGCGTCAAATATTTACGGAATAATAGCAGCTATGGGTGTGATTGGTAGTAATATGTGACATTGATTATTTGTGTAAATACTATTTACCATTGACAATAAATAAATACACTTTATTTGTTATACAGTTGTAATACAGTATACTGTATACCAGAGGTTGTAACTTATGCGGGGTACCCCCAAAAATGGAACTGCAATTTTCGGCAAAAATGACGGTTGCTATTAAAAACATCAATTAAATCTCTTAAACGATACGTGACACCACTGCACCCTCATGTTCTTGCAGGTAGATTAGATGTGAGGTGCCACACTTTCTATTCCTGTACTTCCTGGGTGGGCTGAAACGTTGCCTATATCAGTTTTGTTAGTAAATGTTAACATTATCGGCAATAGGAATTGATTTGGTATATTAGAACCTATAAGGCGTTTCCTCTTCACATACCATGGCCGAGAACGAGAAATACCACAATGGACCCACCGACGGAAATCGTGCCCAAACCGACCGCGCATCAAGCGAGCACTTTACCACAGGGTTACTTCTCGCCCTGCCAAATCACAAGGTAAGAGAATCTCGGGGGAAGTTGGTCTAGGATCGATCCCCGTCGATGGGCCGATTGGGCTACTTTTCGTTTCAGGCAGTGCACCACGACTGGTATATTAAAGGGGTATGTGCTATCTTGTTTTTAGGATTAAAACCCCCTTGCTACTAATGGAAAATAGTTTACTGACGTGCATATATATATATAATGTCATATGTTCGCCTAAATGGCTAAAGGTTTGTTTTGTTTAACAATACCACTAGAGCACATTGATTAATTAATCATCGGCTATTGCATGTCATACATTTCGTAATTCTGATACATAGTCATCAGAGGAAACCCGCTACATTTTCGTAATCAGGTCAGGTCAGGTCATAGGGCTTAACGTCCACATTCAGAGCAAGCTGGTGTAGCGCACGCCTTTCGTGGGCGCAGGTGTTGGCAGCAATGAATCTTATATATGCACCTTCCCACAGACAGGAAAGCACATAGCACGGCCTTTGACCAGTTGTGGTACACTTGTTGGAACGAGAAAAAACAATGAATTGAATGGATCCACCGAGATGGTTCGATCCTGCAACGCAAGCACCTCGAGCAAGCACTCAACCGACTTAGTTAATCCCGCCCACGTCGACGGTTAAATGACGGTAACTACATTATTTTATTTTCAGTGTTATATTAAACGGACACCATTCTGTTTTGCATTGAGAATAACATCTACATGCACTAATAAATACGTTGTTATCGCAAACAGTTAGAGATGTGAACAGTAAGCATGTTTAAAAAAAATTAATGTGTTCATCGAGGTAGTTAAGACACATGGAACAAGCTATTTGATGACAATGTTTTGTACCACAAGCCATTCGTGGTTTAGACACAGTCTGTGAACAATTTGAAACTCATTTCCCTGGGGAAACGTTTTGACGAACCAGACAATTCATTTTTTTCGCCAACCATTATTCCTGTCATTAAAATATCTATATATACACTGACATAGTCAGACTGAGAACCACGGGGAAATTACTTCCCCAGCAACACCTCTTTTTTTCTCTCTCTTTTGTTTTCCACCACCTTTTACCTTTGCCTGTTATACAAAAGCACGGCTCGTGTTTCAGATTAGGTTTGCCAACTACTAATATAAGTCCAATTACGCCCATTTGACTTCAGTGATAATGCAAGAAAGAATATGCTTAGAATATAGAATTCATTCTAATATACTTTCATATAATGAATTGGTTAACAGTTCGTGAATTTGTTTTAAAGAAAGACCTCAAAGTTAATTTACCACGCATGTGTAGTATTACGTTTATATAATGTTACGTCATTCATCACTACACGCTAATCCTGCAGTTCACCAGAATAGAATTCAGTGTCATTTCAACTGTTGTGCAATGTAGCGCAAAACGCCATTCTTCAATATGGATTTATCGTCCCACAAAGATCGTATAATCAAGGTAACACACATAAGATTGAAACATACTGCTTGTGAGGGGCGGGACGTAGCTCAGTGGTACAGCGCTCGCTCGATACCTGGTCGGTCTGGGATCGATCCCCGTCGATGGGCCCATTGGGCTATTTCTCGTCACAACCAGTGCACCACGAGTCGTATATCAAAGGCCGTGGTATGTGATATCCTGTCTGTGGGATGGTGCATATAAAAGATCCCTTGCTGCTAATCGGAAAGAGAGTAGCCCATGAAGTGGCGACAGCGGGTTTCCTCTCTTAATATCTGTGGGGTTCTTAACCATATGTCTGACGCCAAATAACCGTAATTAAAATGTGTTGAGTGCGTCGTTAAATAAAACATTTCTTTCTTTCTTTCATACTGCTTGTAGAAAAGAAGCAGTAGTCGCATTGATTTATTAAATATTTACATAAAATCAGGGCTTCTAGAATATGATAGCACCGTTCCACCCAAGACCATCTCACTGGTCATACCCGAGACAGGAGAAAGGGTGGACATTCCTAGAAGTGAAGGATATGGAAAAATTAAAACCATTACGATTGGGATACGGAAGCCCGATATCCGTTACTAGTGTGTCGGGCAAGTAAATGTTTTGTCTGGTCAAACCCGACGGCTAATGAAAACAAAATTATATAATGTTATAATATTTTAATTTCAAAACAATATACATATATAAATATCTCCATCAGTTATGATGGGATGTATTGGACTCTGTCCCCTCATTCCTGGAAGAGCTCGCGGGTGTCTCATCAACACTGGAAGAGCTTGCAGGTTTCTCTCATCAGCACTGGAAGAGCTTGCAGGCGCAGTACATAGGCAGTTTGATCTGTTCCAGGGCCATCTTCCCAGCATGAGGACCCTGCTCGCAGTACGCCCACACAAACCGGTCCACCTGCGCAGCCATACATTTACTGGACATGCCTGCACTTCTACAGGTCCGGCATTTGTTGTTACTGAAAGAAGAGTATAAACGTTTAAAGAGACATTCCTGACTTTGCTGCATTGTAAGAAATTTCCGACTAATAAAATATTTCTACGATTAAACTTACAAATTAAATATATTTTCTTGTTTCGAATATCAGTGTCTGTATATTCAAGGTGTTTCTGGTCGTCTTAATATTTGTAAGAAGCCCAAACTGGATTTTGTCTTCAAATAATTCCGTACGTACGAAAAAAAATTTAGGAAATAAAATGAAACTGAACCTAGTACAAATATTAGAACGATCAGAAACACGTTTAGTATAAAACCACTAATATTTTATGCAGAAAAATATGTTAATTACAATCGTTAAAAAGTCTCTGTAGTCGATAAGGTCTTAAATATTGCAGCAAACTCAGGAATGTCCCTTTACTTTTCAGAAGAACTTCGTTGGCTTTACCAAATCTCCGTAGACGGAAACGTACACTGATAGGATTCGGTACTGTCTCTACTGCTGTAGGCGATATGTATATCCTAGGCATTTGTAGTTTCATTATACGGAACAACTCTCGGAAATACCTGCGTGTCCCTTTTCGACCGACAATATAATTGCAGAATTATCATCAAGACACTTTCTTACAAACATAATCTGGTTATGTAATTGTAAAAGTAGAAACGAAAAGGCATCAGCTTTTCTAATCGTTCACCCCTGTTGTTGTTTCTTCAGACCCATGTTGTGAAACATTTCAACAGCCGAATCAGGATCTACTATAGACGCTGAGACAGACGGTACATACCACGATGATTGTTTTACTGGTTGGGACTCACGCACCCCGGGCGAGCCCTCAATCGATTGAGTTGAACTAAATCCCGGCCCCTCTCCCAAGAATGATAAGAAGAAGAAGTGTTTTGTTTAATGACGAACTCAACTGGTTACGTCAGGTTTTAGGGTTTAACGTGTACATTCAGGACAAGCTGTTGTAGCGCACGCCTGTCATGAGCACAGGACAGAAATGTAGGGAGGGAAAGGAGGGGCCGCCTGCACTGGCAGGTGCAAGGGAACACCAGCAATTCGATCAAGATTGGTAGCAGGCGGGGGTGGGTGGTGGTGGTAATATGGAATTTTGAAAGGAGCAGTTAAACTGCCAAAGAGAAACGGTGAACATTTTGGTTTGATGAAATTTGGCGCAATTTTGAACGGTCGATCAAAAAGAAAAAGGGTTCTGGAGCTATTATAAGTTTTGATCTTAGTAAGTCGAGAGTAGCTCGTTAATGAGACCTCTGGCGAACTCAACACATTAATTATGGTTATATAGGCGTCATACAAGCCTGAGCACTCTACGCCATTGGAAGCTAGGCGGACATCTGGACAGTTATGATCGCTCTCTCAGCCTGTAGTGGAAACACGGAATTGCTGCCTACCACCGGGTAGGACAAAATCTAACTCTAACACAAAAACCTTATGTTTGACTCTAAATGTCATTACATTGAGAATTTTCCAGCTCGCTGATAAAACGTATTTCACATATTAATTGTTAACACACACACACACACACACA
>JAECMU010108324.1:8284-18655 GCA_016106625.1 Dracogyra subfuscus
TCTCTCTCTCTCTCTCTCTCTCTCTCTCTCTCTCTCTCTCTCTCTCTCTCTCTCTCTCTCTCTCTCTCATATATATATATATAATATGTATGTATTTTAACTTATTTTTGTGCTTATATCCAACTAAGGTTCAGTCACGCTGTCCGGGACACTGGGTTAGTTGTTAGTGGTTAGCGGTATATTCCTATCTTAATGCTATGCAACATTATTATTAATCCTGTCTCCCACTGTTTTTCAGGTTACGGCCGAGTGACCCCTCTCTCTGACGCGGGGAAGGCATTCTGTATTGTGTACGCCGTATTTGGGATCCCCCTGACCCTGATTTTGTTCACGGCGATCGTGGAGCGGCTGATGGTGCCCACGAAGAAGCTGCTGTACCTGCTGTACGGTCAGCTGGGCCACATGTACAAGGTGTTCCACATCCAGCTGCTCCACCTGTTCATCGTCTTCACTTTCCTCATCGTCTTCTTCTTCCTAATCCCCGCAGGCATCTACACCGTGCTCGAACCCAAGTGGAATTACCTGGACGCCTTCTATTACTGTTTCATATCTCTCACGACTATTGGTCTCGGAGATTATATACCAGGAGACAATGCAGAACAACACTATAGAGCGTTATACAAAGTAGCGACAACAGGTAAAGAAAAAGAAAAAACCTCAAACATTTGATGTTTAATCATTGTTTCTTTTAAAGCAACGCTCTTTAGTTTTTAAACACTATGGCATAGCCTGTTGTCTGATGCTTGGTCTGATGAGGATGCGGATGCGGATGCCACTATTTTCTTTCAGGCTGTTTGATGTTTCATCTCATGATGATAATGATGAGGATGCGGATGCCACTATTTTCTTTCAGGCTATTTGATGCTTGGTCTCATTATTATGATGAAGGGGAGGGATGTAGCCCAGTGGTAAAGAGCTTGCTCGATGTGTGGTCGGCGAGCCCATTGGGCTATTTCTCGTTCCATCTAGTGCACCACAACTGGTATGCTGTGGGATGGTGCATATAAAAGACCCTTTGCTGCTAATTGAAAAGACTAGCCCATGAAGTTGCGACAGCGGGTTTTCAATATTTGTGTGGTCCACAACTATATGTCTGACGCCATATAATCATAAATGAAATATGTTGAGAGTATCGTTAAATACATCATTTCTTTTTTTCTTCATTATGATGATAATGATGCCATTAATGTTCTTTCAGGCTATTTGATGCTTGGTTATGATGATGATGATGATGATGATGATGATGATGATTACGTCTGTATCTTTTTTCAAGCTATTTGATGCATGGTCTCACTATAATGATATTATTTTTCTTCTAGGCTACTTGATGCTTGGTCTCGTTATGATGATGCTTCTTCTGGCCGTACTGTACGAGATCCCTGAACTCAACCTGGGATTTCACTTCTACATGAAGAGTGACGAGATCAACGAGGAGGAGGTCAGCCTGAGGTCATCTATGAAGAAGGAGGGTCTCCAGTACACAAAACAAGTGGACGACAAGTCCTCCAATCAGAGCACTCAGGGATTAAATCAAGATATAGAGTGACGTCACTAGCAGACTGGTTTACGTGTATTTTCATTGTTGCTCCAGTAGTAGTCTTACTATCTAATATGACACAGAGCCGAATTTACGAAAGGGGGTCAGTTCGTGTTGGTTTTAAACACTAAGACGCATGGCTGTGTGGTCTAACAAAATGCATTTTATCATAATGTATTAGATATACAGATTGTTTAAAAGGTTACACGGAACTAAGATGTACATACCTTTTGTAAATTCGGTTTTCTCGAAAATATCACCACAAACGTCATAACATCAACCTCGATATATTCGTGAATATTTCTTTTCAACAGGCCAAACATCAAATACTCGTTTATTAATTTAATTGTTGAATTGCCAATGCATGTCCAGTATTATTTAATCAGAATGGGGAGAGTGAAAACAATGGTGTTTCACAAGTCGCATACATCTGAAATGAACATGAATTCTTGTCACTGACAAGAGAAACATTTTTAACAAGGCAGACATATTAAAATTAATCGTCTTATAAAAGGCTATAACTGAAAATGTTTTGCATCTAACTTGGTGGTGTAATTGTATATAAGATCGCATCTCGCTACAGGCTCTAACCCATAGCTAGTGTAACGACTTGGTTGTAAGGTCAACATAGCGACTGCTCTCTCACTAAGCACTAACCTACTGTCCGGGACAGACAGCCATGATGGTTGACGTGTGCTTCGAACTTAATTCAATAGCAGCACAAAAATAAGTACAGAAGAAATGTTTTGCATAGAAATGACAGCCTGCTTGCTTTTTGACAAATAACAATACTGAGGTCAACTGTTAAGACGTCAGTGCGCAGTGGTATTTACACCTATAAAGAACCGCTGTTTAGTCGAAGGCTCAAGTGCGATACGGTTTTGTCCGTCGTCGTTGTGCATTGCAGGTTGTCCGTCATGTGTCGAATGTAAAAATTCACACTGTCGATTTCTTCTTCGAAACTACTAGGCCGATACCAAGTCAATTTTGTAGAAAGCTTCCTCGACTCATGAAGAAAACAATTGGTGAATTTTGTGGTTCTCACCCCACAAAGGTTTTTGATTCGGGACCCAAAAGAGGAAGATTAAGCTAATTTATAAACATATTATTTTACTTTACTTCCAAAAATGATACAGACTAATAGTCCTCATATATCTAAAGATCAATAGATGCTTTATCTAATTTCATTGATGTCAGGTCCAGCATTTATCACCGGAAAGGGGTGAAGTATAAGATATTTATTATACTCGTTATTTTTTCCACTACTTCAAAAGTACCAACCGCATTTTGCGGGAAGAATCTTCCTTGGAACGTAGAGAAACACATCAGTGAGTTTTAAGAAATCTCAAATTACTTGATCAGTTTTAAACAAATTTAGTTAGAAAGAAAGAATGTTTTATTTAACGACGCACTCAACACATTTTATTTACGTTTATATGGCGTCAGATATATGGTTAAGGACCGCGCAGATTTTGAGAGAAAGCCCGCTGCCGTCACTTCATGGGATACTCTTTCCGATTAGCAGCTAGGGATCTTTTATTTGCGCTTCCCACAGGCAGGATAGCACAAACCATGACCTTTGTTGAATCAGTTAGGGATCACTGGTAGGTGCAAGTAGTTTATTCATTGAGCCTTGTCTCGACTGGGATCCGAACCCAGTACCTACCAGTCTATTGACCGACAGCCTAACCACGACGCCAACGAGGCCGGTAAATTTGGTTAACAGATATGTGAATTTGGTTATTGTGATTCCCCCAGGAGCCCGAGAGAAGGGGGAAATTAAGCCAATTAAGCAAAATGTTATCTACTACTTGTTTATAACTGAATAGTCTTCATATATATATATATGTAAAGGTCAATGGATGGGTTGTCTGTGTAGATGACATTTATATAAAGCAATGCATTTAAACTTTAACTAGGCCATTTACAACTAAATTTGATGGGACGCTTTCTTGACCCATGGAGAAACAAAATGATGAATTTGTCATTCTGACACCCTGAGTTCACCTCCAGGAAAATAGGTGTCATGCACTCCATTAATTAAGTGTGGTTGGTGGGAGTGGACAGTTTGCTCAGATGACAGTTTAGGCCTATGGGCCATTTTCTTTAGTATGGTGAATCGAAGAAAGGAATGTGCTTAATACATATGATTAACCGTCGTGATTGGAACAGGAAAAGACCCGGTGGATCTACCAGGAGGGATAGATCCTATAAACCATCGTACCTCAGCCCAACATGCTACCACCGAGTTATGAAACCAGTCACATTAATCACATATAGAAAGACGTCGGTTTATAAAAACTTGATTGTATGTATTTTACTTACAATGTTAATACGAGGTATAATGAAATAAGTGTTTATCACCAGGAGAAGGTGATTACAGCGTTGTTATGTCAATGTGTAAATATCGCCGACATGTAATTATGTAGGAATGTAAATGAAGCACCGATTATGATACAAACTAAAATAAGATTCCACTGAATTTCATCGTGCTTGCATATTTTCAGCTAACCTAGGAATACCACAGAAGGGCCATTCCGTGGTATTTGGTCCATGGGTGTGGAAATTTCAAAATGATCTGTTAAACTAAGTTTTTAGAATAGCTTAAAATCAACACCCTTAAGCACATGCAAATATACTTTTATTGCCAATTTACTTATGTTTTATGGGTTTTAATGACAGTTACAAAAACAAAATGAGTCTACAAATGATAAAACTGCATTTGCATTTAAAAAGGATTTTTAGTGAACGAGATCATAAGAGTCAGAATGTCACGTCCTGGCTTAAATCATTACCACTTGAATGGCCCAAACTAGACTATGCCACACGTTTGAGGCAGATACTCCCCGGGCATATTATTAGTATTTAACGGGCGTCTGTTGAATATATCAAAAATAATTGTCAGGGTAGAACATTTAGTTTGTTATTATCATTGTAACTGCCCTATTTGGTACAGCAAATACAATAAAAACCTGCTGTCACCTAATTATCGATTACGTTTTTGGCTAAAAAAAAAAGTCTTTACTGTTTTTGCAATTTAAGACAGAACAGCGATAAACTTGTCGGTAATTGTTGTCTTGTCAGGGCAGTTGATAGCGAAAACAAAGAGTCTAATTAAAACTGCTTGCAATTTTCAGTTTGAAGCGAGTTTTAAAACTTACGGAAATGAGATCGCCGTTTTTATTTCATCTTTAAATGTATTTAGGGGTGCAGAAATATTAATTTATATATTTCGTTGTCGCCTCAAACTATTAACATTCAACATCAAATCTGTGAATGCAGTCGCAGGTGTTATGCAATAGCACAATATAGCCCTTTGTATGTGTTCTCATTTAGCCAGCAGAAAACCAATAATATGTAGTCTAACATGACTACTAGGTTGTCATGTCATGGACTATAGTAGTGTCAGAAATATAATAAAAATGTATTTTCTACTAGTAGATAAAATCATTTCCTATAATCATTTATAGGCATATAGTTAAAGGCGTAGTCTTTAAATGTTAAAAGCAAAATTTTATAAAAACATGATTTGCAATAGCTGTCATTATGCAACTTTGAGATATCACCTTTAATACCGGAAAACAGATCACAAACTCAAAATGGTTCTTGACAGTTTTGTTCAAAAGTTACTTATAATTGTCTATAAATATTTTGTTTAAGGGTAAACTGTTATCAGAAACAGTCACTCATACTGTTACAGCAATGAAATTGACATATGTTGACCAAAACATTGTTATAGTCTGTTCCAATAAAGTGCACAAATCACCTGTTTACCAACGTCTTTTAATTTCAAGAGTAAACACCACTTTGTACATCACGGAGAGCCAAAACAAAATAAATGCTAAATTAGGTAGACTATAATTAAATAGGTATTTACAAAATATTTACTCGTCTGTTCAATATGTAAGAAAAAATCGACGAAAATATTTTTTATTCTTTTTCCAACAGTACTATAGTTTGCTTCATCGCTATGTTAAATTTTATTCAAAATTTACCCAATATTTCATTCTTCAGTCTGCTTTTGCTGAATTATTGGTCCAAATTTAACTCTGTTCCAGAATTTATTTGACTTTGAACTTCGTAAAATAATGTTTTAACCTAAAGATACGTGCTCACATTGCGGATTTTGTAGTAACATCTTG
Source organism: Dracogyra subfuscus (assembly GCA_016106625.1). Classification (NCBI taxonomy): domain Eukaryota; kingdom Metazoa; phylum Mollusca; class Gastropoda; order Neomphalida; family Peltospiridae; genus Dracogyra; species Dracogyra subfuscus. The sequence goes on from JAECMU010108324.1 coordinate 13,964, forward strand.
TACTAGTCTCGAATCGTGATGTGCGAACCCTAGACTAGTCGGGGTGGGGTGGGGGGACGAACCGTAGTTTTTATGTTTATATAGAGTAGGATATAAACAAAATACATTTACGTCATCGAATGAGGTCGGGGCACGTGCCTCTCCGATGGGCCTGTTCTATTCCCTTTTTAAATTGCGACTATAAATTGTTACTACAAAAATTGCAACGTGAAAACGTCGCTTAAGTTAGTAGTAATAATAAAAAGAAGTTTGTTTTATTTAACGACACTACTAAGAGCACATTGATATGTTAATCATCAGCTATTAGAGGAAACCCGCTGCAGTTTTCCATTAGTAGCAAGAAATCTTTTAATTGCACCATCTCAAAGATTAGCAGTAATAATTTCACATTTTGCTTAGTCAAAATATTTACACCAATTTGTACTTCTTAATATTGTTTTGAACGTCATATTCCGTAGAAATATTTATTCAACATTTTCGTAGGCATGAAATATGTGTCAAAACATTGTATTTTTATATTAATATTTATCCAATACTACTTTAAGTACTATTTGTTAGATGGTGTTCTTAATAGCATGTTCAAAAGCGTACTTTAATGCAATTAGTAGAAACATTTTTTCCAACATTATGAATATGATACTTCTTAATATTATATACGTAATATTGCACGTCCTAGAATTATTTTTAGATAGCATTCTTTGTATCTTCTATAGTTACACGTCGTAATGTCATGTGTCCGTAACTGTACGTTGTAATAATACTTGGACATTTCAATTTCTAGTATTATTTTCTAAAATTGTAATATTGTTTGTTGATTCAGGATGTACTCCACAGAAATATTTATTGTTCATTGTATTTCGTAGTAATAGAATATTACAGTGGTATGCAATATAGAACATTATTAAAAAAAAAGACACCCCCAAAAAGAAAGACATTGAATGGTGCATGCAACTGTATATATTGTTGTTTGTTTGTTATTATGAATGGTGCGTGCTGTTACAAGTGTACAATAACCAACTAAATTATTTTAATATTGGAAGCTGTTTATTTTTCGTTTGTGTGGTCATGTTACTGTGATAATAAAATGTTCCATATTAATTTTTGTTTGTGTGATGATGTAGGCCTACGTTCGCAGATCTAGGAGGATCATAAAGCCCTTATAAAGTGGATGCGTCTGCTACTTTCATTTTGCCATATACACCATCTGATGATGATGATAACTAGTTTAACGTGTCCATATACCACAGTGGTTTCGAAAACGCCCATCCCGAGTCAGACCTCCGATAAGTTCGGTGGCCTGACTCGGGATGGAGTGGGTGGGCTTAGAGTTAAAAATGGGCAGAATTTTGAAAATAACATTTAGTAAAAAAGTTAATAGAATAAATAATTGACTGCTCGGCCGAATATTTAAATAATTTGGAGCGTTACAGCCGTTTGGGTGCACAGCTTATAGGGACGAGATGGGTTGCATCCCGTCAAGAAAACCCATACATTGACAGTCATTAGAGGTTGAAGATGTAGTGCTGTGCTGAAATACTGATCTTGAGAAGCCGGATCCATCTGAACGAGATATCATCCAGTCCAGTCGTCATGGGTTGGTATTATAGGTGCGGACGGGACCGACTCCGGAGGATACGAGATGGTATCACCATAAAGCTTAGTATAGTCTAGAAAAGAGTAGTAGGGGCCGACCCCACTTCCTGTTTCTTCTTCGAGTGGAGTGGTACATTTTCCAGTGCTGTTCGGACATGTAGAGACTAAAGGCGAACAACCGTGGTGTTCTGCAGAATGGTCGTCATACGAGTCACGAGAAAAAAAGTCGAAACGAAAAGCAAAATAAAAAAAGAAAGGTTTTATATAACGACGCACTCAACACATTGTATTTACGGTTATATGGCGTCAGACATATGGTTAAGGACCAAACAGATACTGAGAGGAAACCCGCTGTCGCCATTTCATGGGCTACTCTTTCCAATTAGCAGCAAGGGATATTTTATATGCTCCATCCCACAGACAGGATAGCACATACCACGACCTTTGATATACCAGACGTGGTGCACTGGCTGTGACGAGAAATAGCCCAATGGGCCCACCGACGGGGATCGATCTCAAACTGACCGCGCATCGAGCGAACGCTGAACCAATGGGCTACGTCCCGCCCCTAAAACGAGAAGCGTTCCAGCGTTCAATCAGTTCCAATGGCTGCATACATCCCAGTAGAAAACTTCATTTCGCTGACAAAAACAACAAAATGAAGGATCCTCAAGTCGAGAGCACGAAAGCACGTGCAGTGTGCACAAGCGAAACAAACACGTCTTACGGCATCGATATCCAGACTGGGAATGTACATACCATAGGTCAATACAATAATTTCACCGCGGCTGTCCGCACGCATCCAGTCTAGACGCTCTCAATGAAAGTAATGCATTTCCATTTATGTTAGCCACACCGCACGCACGCGCCGTATCCAGTCGTGTATGAGCCTTAATGGTCTCACGACCTCGATTAGGCCTTGGAGATTGGGTCTAAACACACACACCTGTCTGCGTGGTCGGCCTAGATGTATGGGGATGGCGTTATTAAGCAGGGAAAAGCCGTTAAGCACGAGTGCATGACTAGCAAAACTATCGGTGCCAAGATCTTACAGATGAGAAATATCAACGTCTTGATGGACTGGTCTTCACTTTCTCCTAGTCGTGTTGATAGGGATGAATCTAGCGCGAGTATTCTGACCGAAAGAGAACAAGCCGGACATCTGGACAGTTATCACGTTCTCATTACGTTTTGAAAGCGTCATAACTGTCCAAATGTCTGTCTTGATCTTCTACTTTATTATGGTCATCGTACTAGAGTGTAGGGATGAATCCTAACGCGATGTCTACGCAGGAACCATCACCAGCTGACGCGCAAATTCAATTGGAAGAGTTCCTGATCCATGCATGACAGCGCATACCCCAACACATCCCCCGCACCCGTTGATTCTGTCTGGGTAAAGAATATCGATGGAGTCACATGGTTACTATACCCATTCAGTATTGTGACTTGAAAATAGGTTAAAATTGAAAAGAAAAAAAAAGAAAAAAACATATCGCGCACGCGTCAACCTCGAAAGGTTATGACACAACTTTACTGAAATTAGTTTGTAGTTAGTTATGATAGGCAGTATTTTAATCTGCTTACTAAATAAAAAAAAATAAAAACCTTAATGTTTGGTGCAACAAGTGTTGCATTTTAAAAACAGTTCAGTATAATACATCTTTGACCCAAAATATTTTGACATACTGTTTACTACAGTATATGCAAAACAAAACAAAACAATTTTTTATTTTTTTTAATTCACCCGATCTGGACCTTTTTCGCACACATGGGTCACATATATAACACAACAATGCATACCACGTAAGTAATTAAGATCACCACCACCCATGCCAACAAGCCCAGATCAGACAGACTTTCACTGAAATTCGATAATACAGATACAAAAAAAAAAAATTATCTTGAAATATAAACAGACGTCAAAATTATAGTTATACTGTTCACATACTCGATTTATACTTTGAAAAAAAAAAATCATGAACAATATATGGGATTTATTCCACATTTCACCAGTCTCATTAAGCAATCAGTTCATTTATCAGTAGGTTGTTTATATACATCGTGAGACATGCAGAACAGTGTGACCAAACAGTTTAGTGAATATAAATACATGTACACACCCATTCTCACTTACTACAGTTATGTATGGAAGAGTATATTGACATTTCATACTCGTGTCAGTAACGACCAGCAGTAGAAATGGCACACAGGAAGCTGTGGTGTTTTAGAGATGAAAGTGGGTTAAAACAAAAACAGAGAAAACGAGAACATTTCAATATTGGTGGGTGGATACAATGATTGGCCCTCAAACGACAGCTCCCATGCAGTACAAGGCATCAGCTGAAAAAGGAGTGGATGTACTTTGTTTCTGGTGAACATCCCTGTGGTGGGGTCAAAAACAATGTATTACATGATGAAAGGTTGGCCCACATTCTCCAGTGTTCACCTCCTTCTAACATACATTTTAACACACGTATACAGTAATATATAGCTCCATAAATGAAAGGTATGAAGATACAATTCTTTGTGTATACCTGATGATAACAGAACTCTAAGATAACTTAACCCATAAATGGTTATTTCACTTTTCGATGTTTTGAATGATAATCCTGAGCCTGGCAGCACACGGCTGTAGCTGCCATCAACTAAAACATGAAAAACGTGCAGTAATCATGCAGAGCACTCATAAGAGTTTGCAGTAACCGACTTGTACAACACAACCATGTGACTTTGTATGATACAATAATGAAGTTTAATAATGAAGCCTGGTTCAATATGTGAAGAGATTAAGAAAACAAAAGGCACAGTTATACAGATATACTGCAGACTTTTGTCAAATGGAAAACAACATAAGCAGTGACATGTATATCAATGTCAAAACATTTGAACAATGCAGAAGTAGTAATATAAACAGTCAATGTTTTGTAATTTCATCTACTCATACATTAACATACAGTCAATGTTTTCGATTGATTCAGTTATAAACATATTGAACAAACCATATCTTGTACTTCGTAAATCTTCAGAAGTGCACCATGAAGCAGGGGGCTTAATCATTGTAAAGTACAGGAAAACATACTTATCTCCCTTACCTGT
>JAECMU010108340.1:0-10014 GCA_016106625.1 Dracogyra subfuscus
CACTCCGTCCAAACACCGCCCGACCACCACTCCGTCCAAACACTGCTCTTAGGATTATTAGATTACCAGATACAGTGAAACCTCGCCTAACAACCACCCCAGTTCTAAGACCCATTGAGCCTTGCGGAGCGCTCACTCAGTTATCCGAACCCAGTACCTACCAGCCTGTAGTCTGATGACTTAACCACTGCGTTAATTACACAAAGTACATGCGATATTTATTTAGTTGGAACCACGGAGTAAAACATTTATCTACAATAACGGTGAAAAGTATGTTACACAGAATGAAATGGTTTTATGAAAGCGAATGACATATCATCCTAATACTTTATTTTTCACAAAAAATGTCAACAAATGCAATATTATCTGCAGTCAATCACACAAGTCAGAAAGTGACATTTTGCAACTACTTTTGGGTCAGTTGGGGTTTAAAATGTCAGTAGGATGCCATTTGTTCAGAAAGATGTTATTGTGTAATATTTAATGAAAAAATGGGGTCCAAGCTCACAAATAACTGAAGCAGGCTTGACACTTGATTATTCTTGTGGTGCAATGTAATTGCCAATACACTGTCATCACCTGTTATTACTTTTCTCATTTCTAGACAAATTGTTCACAATACCTGGAAAAGAGCACGAGATGTCAAATTCACAATCAGTATTTACCAAATATTAATCTTTTTGAATATTTGGTAATTCGGTATTATGACCACCCTGCTATTAACACCAATTTTAGCAAGTCCCGCTGATGGTCGCAATAGTGACAAACTACATTTACCTTTAACCTACTGAAAAATATGACTATAAAATTTACCTTTTAATGGCCCAAGAAAGGCCATGACCCCTGACTACATAGTTGAGTAATAACTAAACAAATGTAAATTGTTCAACACGTCTTTATTTGTGCACATTGACCAATACATAATTATAATAATATACTTAAGAGCCAAGAAATCAAGGAATTATTCACAACCGCTGCAACATTGTTAACATAAGGTGTACAAATTGGTATTTCTGGCCAGTTAACTGCTGTACATGTATTGTAAAATGTTAAACTGGAAAAGGACTACAAATGTATGTGTTTATCTGTTTTCAAACTTTAGCAAAAAAATTCTGGGACTTGTTTTATCATGCTGAAAGTTTATTTTGTTTAATGACACCACTAGAGCACACCGATTTAGTAATCGTCTGATATGGTAATTCTAAAATACAGTTTGAGAGAAGAAACACGCTACATTTTGCTATTAGTATTAAAGGATCTTTTAAATACACTTTCGCAGACTGGACAGTACATACCACAGCCTTTTATATACTAGTTGTGGTACCCTGGCTACAGTATGTCGTGAGAGGAATAATTCAGGATTGATACTTATATAACTTCAGTTTACATAAATAAATCGAGAACCAAATACATATTAGTCAAACTAAAATGGACTGTTACTAATACATAAAGTTCAGTTTCTATGAGCCTAATATACGAAGCCTGTTTTTCTTGAACAAGCACTGTAAATGTATGTAGTTACATGCGTGTAAGACAAATAGGATTCGTAAACCTGGCCCTCTAGGTCTTTAAAAGAAGTCAACATGTTCTGTATTTTCCTTCACTAGATTATTACAGTGACAATTGACACTTGTGATTAAAATTAAAAATGTTTAATAGAAGTACAGCAAAACCCCTCTATACTGGACACCCATGGGACCAAATAAAAAGGTAAGATCAAGGGATATCTGGTTTAGAGAGGTTCTGTAATAATATTCATAAAGGACTGAATGTTTGGTTTTGATGGAATTTTGGTTTACCAAGGGTCCAGTTTTTAGAGATTTATTGCACATTATATTTTAGGTATTTAATTAACCACAAGTCCATTTAGAAACACATACAAGAAATGTGGAATGTTTAGAAATCTACACTACTCACAATACATTACAATGTTCTGCTATACTATTATGCTATACTTCTATAGTAAATTTTTTTAAAGAGAATCAAGTATAATAATTAAAGCAGAAATTCAAAGTGATAATGTAAACAAGCATCTACATATATACCCTGTAACAGTTGACCTCCAAACCACTTTCATCTGTACATAAAACATAAGTTATTTCTTTCAAGATGCCAGCCTAGATGAGTGGGCCAGTAAAGAGCCGAGTGTAACAAACCCAATTATAAGGTGCAGGGCCACTCAACCAAATTCTCTCTCACTCCCATTTTATTTCAACTTATTTTCATGCTTATATCCAATTAAGGTTCAAGCACGCTGTCCTGGGCACACATCAGCTATCTGGGCAGTCTGTCCAAAATCATGGAGAATAATATAGCTCTTAACCATATGATTCATACATGTTCCTGCATCTATACAAGAGGTAATCTAACCCAGGTTAAGGAAGGAAGGAAATACTTTATTTAACAATGCAGTCAACACATTTTATTTATGGTTATATGGCATCAGACTAAAAGAATCCTTCATATGTGTCCATGTGGGACAGGGCTATTCCACCCGAGGGTACAAAATTTGTTGTCAGGGATGAGGCTTGCCGAGTTCCTGATATCATATTATTATGTACCTGAGGGTGGAATAGCCCTGTCCCACATGAATACATAATGAAGGATTATTTTTCTCCCATCCAGCAGATGAAAAACAAGCATTTTGGGAAAACGTGAAAAACCTATTTTATTTTTATTTATATCTTACAATAAAATAATCATAACCATTGAAAAGATTGTACCCAAAAATGGTTTATACTAAAAGTATAAACCGAAAATGGCAGTATAATTTCATTATGACAACAGGTTGCCTTGTTTTAATGAAATATAAAAAGCATTTCTTGCGTTATTTTGCCATTTACATGACGTCACCCAATGTTAATATCAGCTCAAACAACAGAAGTCACATGGTCATACAAGATATATTTATTCCGCATGGGCTGACGTCATGGAATGGGAGAAATATAGTTAAGGACCACACAGATATTGAGAGAGGAAACCCACTGTTGCCACTTCATACGTTACTCTTTACAATTAGCAGCATGGGATTTTTTATATGCATCATACCACAGACATGCTAATACATACCACAGCCTTTGTTACACCAGTTGTGAAGCACTGGCTGGAACGAGAAATAGCCCAATGGTGGGCCATCTGTCCAGGATAGTGGGTTAGTTGTTAGTGAGAAAGAAAAAAAAGAGGGTGTAGTGGCGTTACACTGAGCCCTTAAGAACTTGCTCCAGGTTGGAGCCGGTACCAGGCTGTGAACCCTGTACCTACCAGCCTGTACTCCGATGGCTTACACAAAGTCATCGAGGTCGCTTTCTCTCTCACTAGCAAACTTTCCACTGATGTTGGTCTCAAGACACAGCTACAGTACAGTGTGCTTGAATCTTAATGTGATGCCACATGGTACAAGGGTCCAAGACATTAGCTACACGAATAGCCAGTTGTGACAAGACAGCATTACAAATTCATCACTTGCTATGCAATAGGCTAGTCTTGTGTTTTTATTTCAATCACTGTGAAAGAGAATGATGAAACCACAATAAAAGCATATTATTTATCAGCAATTTATCATATGGATGTCGGGCATAATTATAAAACTGCAACATTTTGTCTATGGAAAGAAAGAAAAAACCGGTTGAAGGCCTATTATATGCTTTTTCCCACAGGCAGGATAACACATACAGTACCATAGATCAGTTATGGAGCACTGGCTGAAACAAGAAATAATCCAATATATCCAATGAGTGCGACCGATCCTGCAGTCTACTTCATGTCAAACTTAAATACTTGTATTACCAACATCCCTCTCTTCAATGTGTCTATAAGCTGACCAATTTGTATTAACATGAATATACACATATGTTCAAAATACTACAATGAATATAAATAGCTAAATATTGCCAAAGAGAACATTAAATGATACAAATGCAAGCACAGCTAAACAACATTAATACAATATACAAAACCCATGGTATAATTGGTTATAACAACACATAATCTGTATCTACCCACACAGCAGTCACACTGTGTAATGAAATCAAACCTAACTTGGTTAGGGTTATTGTGAGTAATTTCAATTTAGTATTGTACTGAAAAGAAACCACAAGTTAAAATATTTTATTATCCCAGCAAGCACTGGGAAATAAAAATGGATGTTTTTGAGTGAGAAATTATGCACTGGTGAAACGTACAACACTATTGGACAATTTTGCACTATTGGACATTGTTGTCACAATTTGGCAAACATATACAATTATTATGACGTTACTTAGTTAAAAGTGCATATATGTCTATCAGTCTTATAGTCAAACTTGCAATAAAATTTTATTTTAATACAAATCATTACAGATTTAGTTTTTAACAGATAAAGTAGAACATTTTGGTTTTTTAATTATCCATGAACGTGAATAAAATAGAAAATTATAGCATTACTTAGAACAGTATGTAAAATGTTTCTCATCGTTTCTTTAAATACATGTATGAAAGTTGAAAATAAAACAGAAAAAAATTGTGAGGTAATAACAAACTTGGTTCCAGTTATCATCAAATTTATGTCCCTCGTGAAATAATTTTCATTTGTCACTCACTAAAGTTTGGGATAAATGAAAATTAGTTTAATCAGAAAGGACATAAATAGAATAATAATTTGTTTATTATCCTCTGTTTAACTGCAAATTCAGCACAAACCCCCTCCATACCAATAACACCTGTACCCTCACCAGCTCGCCCACATATAAATTTATAAATTCACTCTAACCACCATTTTTATCTAGCAAATATTTAGGCACCACACCACCATTTATCATGTTGCTACTACCCAATCAATCAATCAATAAAGGGTTTAACATTCACATTCAGAGCAAGCTGTTGTTGCTGTGGTGTCTCCCAAGGTTGCCTGTACTTGGTGATGGGAATCCTAGGGAGACACCACAGCAACAACGAGGTCTAATTAACGAGCTACTCTCGATCTACTAAATTCAAAAACTATACTAGCTCCGTTACCATTTCCATTTTGATCGACTGTTCAAAAACTACCCGGTAATAGCAGCTTAATATAATCAGGTTTAGGTAAGACAAAAATGTAGTTCAGGACTCATTAAAAAAATGAATACAACATTCTGATATCTTTCTTTGACGAATACAAAAACATCTAGGACTATCTGATAACAATTGTGCAAGTGGTACACTGTCACTTGTATAACAATAAAATGGGGTGGTGTATGAAGGAGACTACCGGTAAGTGAAAAGTTTATTGCTTTTTTCACAAGGCAGTTGTCAAGAGAAAGTACCTAAAATAGCAATCATGTAGACCTATCAATAGTGTCATATTTTTCACAGACTGTATTCTGATTTAGCAATTGTTTTGAATTGCATGGGGTAATTAATGGTGGGGTGTTACCTGAACAGTAACCAAATGGTACGTGGTAATTTTGTTAAATATTTGCTACTTTCAGCCACTATTTAATAAATGAGTAATTTATGCCTGGGATGAAATACTTATTTAGGTGGGTTTGTTGTTAACATTCAATTTTAAATCAGTGAGGCATATTGGTACATTGTGTAGTAATAAAAAATCTGTACCACTGAAACAGCTCAAATTAAGGACAACCAAGTTTACAGCTGCAGTCTCACCTACTAGTATATCTTCTGCTAATGCAAATACAAAGAGTTCTGTAGACATAATATACATATTAATGAAGAAAGGTATTTTTCCGTGCAGCTGGGTAATAAGATGAACCAAGTTATAAAATACATTTTAAAACTATTTTGTATGCAGTGAGACTTCTGCAGTGACTTGAAGCCACACTTCATTATGTTCTGCATGTGCAGTGTGGCAGTTTTGGGATTCGGAACCCCTCCCTGCTCAATCAAATTTGTTTCTCTCCATATATTTTCTGGGGGAATATGACTCAAACCCCTATAAAGTTTGATCACCAGTATTAGACCCTCTTTGCTAAAATTCCTGCACTTCTGTGACCTAACTTGAAGATAACATTTAAAAACCAAAACGATCACATTAAGCACACCCAAGTTGATGATCTATTATGATGAATGCATACATAATTAAGATACACTTGAGATTGCAGCTTTAATACAACAAGCTTGCACACAGACCAACTCCTAAGATGGCACTCAGGACAGACTTGGAAATCCGGGCACATATACATTATATACCAAGATACAACAACATTTTTATATATAAATATTTATAGCATATACGTTAAATAACTAATACATGCATATACATATGCCACCATGCATTGAGTGGAAGTAAAAGGTACACACAAATATACACATAATACACTAAAATATTTCCCTCTGGTTTCTCTTCCTGAATCTGCCTTAATGTTTGCATTCTGTGTGCATCAATTCAGTTCCTCCATGCTGACATTTTTACAATATAACAATTACACAGTTGCAGAAATAAAATATAATTAAATAAAAAATCTTAACTTTTGCTTTTGCTCAATCGTGTAATATGCCAAATTAGAAAATGAATTTTACTTAATTAAAAAAAAGAGAAGCAAATGTGACTAAACTCAGCAATCTAGTTCTCAAGTAAATGTTATATATTATATGACTTATATAAGCATTACCATTCAGAAGAAATAAAAATTGTACTGTATTCAGATCACACACCAACTATATTACAACTTAATAAGATAAGTTACACAGGGAACACACCAATCAGATTAAATACGTACAATACAACACAGATTAAATTTCTGTGAATATATTGTATTTTAACAAATTTTCAGTCCATTTCTCATCATCAATGGCAGGAATGTTATTTCAACCTTGTCCAAATTAACAACAAAATAATTATATTATATTCTGTAGTAAATAAATAAAATATAGTAAAATGAAAACTGCTCCCATAACACATGTAGGACATATTCAGTGTACTGATATACAATTGTGTTTTAGGCAGGAGTTCTGATTACTATGGATGGATGTGCCTGGATTCATGTATGTTAATAGTTAACCGTCCTATTGAGATGCAGGTCTGAAAAGGTTTGTCACTATAAAATGAAAATCTGGACCTGTGCTTATAAAAACTTTAAGAGCTGAATTTACACAGCCTGTTTTTCTTAAACGTAGGTGTTCAAGCATTGTAAATGTATTTATTACATACCTATTCAATCTAACTATAGTGATAAAGACCTTTTGAAACCGTGCAATAAATGTATTCTATATCGCACATATGTGCAATCTGGACTGGAACTTTTAAATGAGGAATCCCCTTTTTCTTTTTACTGCAGTTGGTGCCCTTTATTTACTTACGTCATATATGATTTACAAAGGACGTCATATCGTATTTGAAACATTACACAAGGCTGCCACAGAGTATGATACTTAACATTAAAATGAATCCATGAAAGGAGTTATGATCATAGATTTAACAAAGTGTTGTTATGACGTTAAATTAAAAGCGTTTTTTGTAAAACATGAAAGAAGGTATGTAATAAATACTTCACACATGTTTTCGCTTCCTATTTATTGCACTCATTTATTTTGCGAAAGAATATACAACTCGACCGCTACACAGTCTCGTGGTATACATTCTTCAGCAAAATAAACTTGTGCAATAAATAGGAAGCGAAAACAACGTATGTGAAATTCTGTATATGTAGTACACATGTGCTAATCTAAAACAGGCGTTGTAAATTTGGTCCCATGAGTCTAGACTTGAATCTCTAATGATATCACAAGCATATAATATGTACATTTATGGTATTGCCATGGCATCGAGGTCTCAGACTTTATTAAAGTCTTGAGGCTAGACTCATGAAGCCTGGTTTTTTTAAACACAGGTGTTCAAGAATTGTAGATGTATGTAGTTACACACGTGTAAGACATAAACAGGCTGTGTACATTTTGCCCTAAACGTTTTACATGCATGGTGCTTGAACTTTAATATGAAACTGAAAAATCTTCACTTTCAATCACTTGTCATTTGTAGGGAGAAAGTTATGAATCACCGATTCTGCATGGAGCCCAGTACCCGAGGAATCATTGGAGATCAATCATTAATAGCACAAATCCAAGAGTGTTCAAACTGAAAATTGTAGATGATGTTAGGTTTGTGCCTTAACTTCAGATTTCAAAAGATTTACAATAACACAACCAGTTAATTAAATAAATATTTTCAAACATTCCTGCCAGATTAATGCCCAAATAAACTATGACTAGAAAATAATAAACATAAAAATAAAGGATTTGAAAGACCAACTCTCAAAATGCAATACATTTTAAACCTATCTTCTTCTTCAATAAACATGTAGCTTTTGATAGTACAATGCACTAATGATCAAATTCTAGCTCTCACACACAATTTCAAATTCGAACGACCATCAAAATTGCGCCTACATTCCTTCAATTAAATTGCACACTCAAATCCATTAGGGTATCAAAACTCCATAGCACTTACAAACCCCCCACCTGCCTCCAAGTCGATTGGGCTACTGGTTCTCCCTTGAACCTGATAGCGCAGGTGGTCCCCTCTTACCCTCCCCCACACCTTTCCTGTCACAGACGGAGGGATCCGGCCAAGGCCGGTCCCTGCGACTGCGATAGGCGTACACTACAACAGCTTGCTCTGAATGTGTACGTTAAATTCTTAGGATTAGGATTAGTACAATGCTATTAACATACTTGAAATGGATAGGGTTCATTTTCATTATCTGAATCCACCATATATTTATATGTGGACAATGTTACACTTTCTCACAACCTCATACAGCTTTTAAAACTGACATCCATAAATTAGACAATATGATTATTAATATATAAAGGGAGAAGTCACATGACCAAAATTAAGTGCCCTCAACTCCGTTGGAGATTAATGACATTCAAATGGTTTTTGATATGTTCAGACCAATCCATGAGTGTGTGTGTTGTGTGTATGTGTGTGTGAGTGTGTGCATGTGCATGTTGTGTGCATGTGTGCATTGTGTGCGTGTGTGGTTTAATTCACTAGAGGTCAGGTGAAAGTTATAAAATTGAAAATCACATTGTAAAACAAACAGGATGGTGAAATGAGAGACATAAATGTAAGAGTATGTGAATACAAACTACATGACTGTTATCATATTAATCCACATAAAGCGTACGTACTACAGTAACCAACAAATAAAATAAATCTATAGAAAAAGAACAAATACTTTCTTTAAATAAAAAATACACCTGATAAAGAAATATATTAATTAATAATAAACAATAACAAATAAATGCAGCAATAACAGAGCGTATAAAATACGTGGAATTAACCGAGGTGGATTAAGCCCGTTTTCATATATCGTCAAATATTCCTTTAGGTGGCCTGGTGGCCGACCGAGACGAAGTGAATCGTGAAGACTGGGGTCTAGACTGGTATCCAGTCAGGTCTGACCGGTCTTCTGTGTAGTCGACAGGCTCAGCTTGTCGCAGCAGCTCGGTACGGTCATTTTCATCAGGGCTTCTTGGAACCATGTATTTACCTGCAATCATAAAATACACTTTTATTTTTAATGGAGCCCTCCCCCCCAAAAGATATATTATCTTGTCTAGGACAGGAACAATTATTACTGTAGTTTTTATAAAAACAATTTCAATAAAACATGATGAAAGGATGTATATACCTGAATAATTCTTGAAAAAAAAGAGAGAAAGTTTTATTGACTTTTTCAGTCATGTAGTTATTCTCATCTACATATATGCTTTAAATTAAAGCTGTTATATTGTGTACTACCACAAAACACAAACACATTTCCTTGTTTCACTACAATGGACTGGATCAACATAACATGTTTGTCAGCATTTTTAATTCATTATACTACTAAACAGATTAGAAGTGACTTGTTCTTGCAGAGTTAATATGACAAATACTTGATAGCGCATGCAGCTAACAAAGAACATTCAAACTGATTTATTTATTTTAAATGCTTAAATATTTAAATGTTCTAAGGATTACAGCTTTGGAAATTCTATTTGTGTATAAATTGTGTTCATACTACTGTGAAGTAACCTAAACTGTAATGATTT
>JAECMU010108354.1:0-10434 GCA_016106625.1 Dracogyra subfuscus
AAAACAGGTCCATCAATGGTGAATGGTCCTGTGAGCTGTTGCAACATAGGCTAGAACTCTCCTACTGAGCTATATGTCACCCCAATCAACTTTAAATTCTGCTTAAAAGTAATTATTATCAATACATATACATCCCTCAAGAGTGTGCCAAGGATCACATATATTTGATTAGCAGCATGGGATCTTTTATATGCACCATCCCACAGACATAATAACAGCCTTTGATGTACCAGTTGTGGTGCACTGGTTGGAGTGAGAAATAGTCCAGTGGGCCCACGACGCACTCAACACATTATAATTACGGTTATATCGGCGTCGGACATATGGTTATGTCGAGAAAAAACCCCAGTGGTTAGCTGACGGGGATCGATCCTAGACCGACCGCACATCAGGTGGGCACTGTACCACTGGGCTATGCTGCCCGCTCGATCCCAAACTGACCATGCATACAGTGAGTGTTTTACCACTGGGCTACATCTCACCCCTCCATACAATGACACCAAAGAACATGATGGGTGGTGGTCCAGTAATGGTTTGTGGAGGAATTAGCTGGCTATTGGCTGTCAAACAATTGGTCATTCTGAAACTCTTTCTTTTTTAAGAGGAAATCTGCTGTCACCACATAGGTTGCTTTTTTACAATAGTGCTGGAATTAAAATGCATTGTTCTATTTTACTTTATTCTTTAGTATCATTATCATCTAGTGTAACTCTCAGGTACTCAGGTCTTGTGGAGTTCCTAGAGACAACTGCCAGAGATTTTCACACACACATACACACACACACACACACACACACACACACACACACACACACACACACACACACACACACACACACACACACACACACACACACAAATACTGACATTGTTCATTAGTCAAAACTCAATTGTTGTCACTTATATGAGTTTTAATGGTCCTGTATGCATCTGAATGGAGAATATGTCAATACAAGAATTTGATGGTCAGTAAAACATTTTCAATATGGCTAATAAAAAGTCCACTTGCTAATATTTTGGCTACAGGTCTTTTTGATCCAGGATGAGCCCTGCTATCAACGATGTCACTATGGGCAGTGGCATTCATTCTGTAGGACCGGCTTTGGTGGTGTAGTGGTTAGGCCATCAGTCTACAGGCTGGTAGGTACTGGGTTCGGATCCCAGTTGAGGCATGTGATTTTTAATCCTGATACAAACTCCAAATCCTGAGTGAGTGCTCCGCAAGACTCAATGGGTAGGTGTAAACCACTTGCACCGACCAGTGATCCATAACTGGTTCAACAAAGGCCATGGTTTGTGCTATCCTGTCTGTGGGAAGCGCAAATTGGAAAGTGGCGACAGCGGGTTTCCTCTCAAAATCTGTGTGGTCCTTAACCAATGTCTGATGCCATACAACCGTAAATAAAATGTGCGTCATTAAATAAAACATTTCTTTCTTTTTTTCTTTCATTCTGTAGCCAAAGCACCCAACTGATTCATGGAAGCTGTCATAACTGTCTAAACTTTGTTTAGATCTGGCCTGTGCAGAAATACAATTTTGAATATGGAAACGGTTTTGTCATCGAATTGTTGTTTTCGACTGCTTTGCCAGTTTAATATTATTCTGTTCAGCATACACATATTGTAATTCTTCCGCCACAACTGCAAGTGTATTCAACACATATATCCCTACCAGTTTTATTGTCAGCAATTTGTTTGGAAATACTGAGCACTATTTTTGTACTAAAAAAAAATGACAAACACCAATAACCATTATATCATTTTTATTTTATCTTTGTCCAGTTTTACACAGATGTAATGTGTAGCAATATAATTAGTATTTAAAAGTGATGATTGCTGCGATGCACATATGTATTTTCATGTCAGTGATTGTGATGCTTTCATTACAGAATCAAAAACATGTACATGGTGTCCACACTAGCTATAAATAAGGTCATCTTCACAGACATAACACAATCATAATTAAGCTGGCATTTTGAGTGAAATATCAATTTTAACATCCAAAACAAAACAATTACCTACAGCTACAGACAAAGTAAAGTTATTCAAGTTTCAATGATAATACAGCCAAAGCTAATGAATTAAAACCTGGCACTATGGTCATATGTATACTAGCTGTTAAAAAACCTAAGAGCCAAATTCACAAATATAACTTAACATGTATGATTAAAGTTGCAGAAAATTACATCAATATAGAAGATGAGTCATAGCGATGAGTCATAGCAAGGACAAATGAAAATGATTTAAGTATATTACAAACTATATTATTTGTACTGTTTATAATGGTAATAACAGTCATTTAATTGCAAAGCTAGGCAATTAAATTCTCAATTGAAAACATTTGAAAGATACATAAATAATTTCCTTAGTCATTCAGTGATTTATATATTACTTAATTTGTTGCTTTAAACAGACACCAAACACATGTAAGCATATACTGCTAGCCGTACTGTGAATCTAGCCCCTAGACTTAACTGCCACTAGGACTTTAGTTCCAATTCTGAGACAAAGCCCATATAAAGTGTCACAAACTGTGGATGTTTTCAGTAAAGTATGAAAAACAAACATATTGTCTCAATTTATTTATATGAATAGAAGATATAAATATATGTGGAAAGATTAAAAAGTACTATTCATTTTGTTATCTTGCATACAGTATACATTAAACAGAAGAGAATACTGGTCTACTTAACATTTGCACATATTCTTAAAACTGTATGCATTTTTAAAAGAAAAGTGCTACATTCTCAATTTAGCCTAGGTTATTAAAATAGGTATTGTGTGTGTGATATATATGTGCATACTGTTTTGAGTTAACTGATCATCTATATCTAAATAAAACAATGTTTGTTAATACTACTATTACTAGTAATGAGAATGGTACATCTTGCATTCAATGTCAATAAAAAATATATTGGAGTTCATTATAGAGCTATACATTTATTGTCGTTCACAATGTCAATCATTTGGTGTGGGTGGGTGTGTTTGTGTGGGTGTGCATGCAAATGTGCAAACAAAACATAGAAAAATACAGAACTGTTGAAAATGTGTTTTCTCTTAATGGATGAGACATCATAAAATAATCAAATTTCTATCCAGTCTGGCAATAGAAAACATGGAAAGACTGAACACACTACCCGACTTCCATTATACTTATCTGTATATATTTAAACATTACATCATCCAACTTCATTATTAATAATGTTCATACTACACTGCAGTAATAAATGCAACAATACATATATTTACAAAATTATTTTACCTTTTCCTTTCAAATGTATAATGAAATGTTTGATTAAAAATAAAAACCAACCCACCCTCAAATAACCTTCATTTTAATGCATTTTAACAAGTTTCTCTTAATTGGTTTATTCATTAAAATTTAAAATTCATATAAAAAGAAATACTCCCTACGAATTAACTTTTATTTCCAAAAGCAAACATATCAGGGCCTCGTTTTACGAAACGACCTTAGCGCTAAGATCGCCTTAAGTGCATTGCTACATTATGCATATAAGGTGACCTTAGCCTTAAGATCGCTTCGTAAAACGGGGCCCTGATATACAAGTTTGAAAACAACCAACATCAATTATTGTAACAAAATTGTTCATTAATAATTTGGTAGCTCCTGATCACTAGCTTCACTGGGGTACGTCAGTCACAGATTTTAACAAAGTAATATCAAACAATGATCATAAAATAGCTCAAATCAGTATATGCAGTTGTAAAACACAGCAATAAAACAACATACTAAGAACATGTACACAGTGATGTAAGAGTATGGTGCAATACAGCATACACATACTGTACAAACACACTGAAGTCTAGTAAAACTGGAATCCATCAGGTTTCCGATAAAGGCTAATAAGACAGTAAAGCTTAGTAATTACATGTATATTACTCCTTAATATACTTTAAATTCATTAGTATACATTAACACAAAATATTATTTTGCCGACACTTCCAGAGTCACAAATTCAAAAAAAATTTGACCAGAAATATTTTCCAAAAACAACTAGAATTAACTTGAAACTATTAAAACCATATAAATACAAGAATTCCAGAATGTCTTGCCTACCATAAATATTTTATTTTCCATGCACAGCGATGAACATCTGTAGGTGCAACTATAAACCAAGTTTCAATGACCTTGAACTTAGTTTGTCAGAAATTGATCTAAATGTAAAACTTAACTAAACTTTAATACAAAGTTGACACAGTAATAAAAGTATATCTCACTTTTTTTATTTTGTAAAGAAAAGACTATAACTACTACATAGAAGACATCTCTAATGTGTTTGTGTCCGAACAATATTTTAGATGCACAACAGAATTTAAATTCATAATCATCTGCTCATATATATCAAGTATCAAAAGCCAGGAACCTAAATGTAGGAAGTACAACACTATGTTGATTAGTTAATACTAGGGCTCTGCATACATGACTAGTATACAATTTCTTCTGTCAAGGCCATGTGCATGTGGTATGCACATTAGGACTTACACTGGGAATAATTTTGTTTCAGCCACTTTTCAGATATACAGAATATTTCATTGAAAAATTATTAAACAAAAATGTATTAGCCAAATACTAAATATAACCACTATGGTTGAAAACTGGCATTTAACTTGTTTGACTATGGGAAGAGTAAGCCCTGTGTATGCATGCCATTATGTTTTAATACAGAATATAAACATCCTGCTAATATTAATGTACGTGTTAACTGTTTATACAAATAATTGAGATTTTATAGATATTTATTAATCTAAAGAGACACAATGACCATGCTCATTAACATTAATATAGGGGAAAAACTAAAGATTTGAAGGGAAATACCAGATTTTACATGCACGGCGGAATCAAATTCAACATGGCATATACCATTTTGAAAATCACAAGCATGGTGTTAACTCATTCCAAAATGGCTGTGTTCTAACCTGGTTATAAAGTTAGAGAACATTTCTCAATTATAACTAACTTTGCAAACTTGAAATACAGCCATTTAATTTACAGTGTGACAAATTTTATTTAACTCATAATTGTACTAATACATGTGAACAACAATGTAGTTTATGAGTAGTCACCATCAGGCACATACCAAAAACATAAAGCACCAAAGGTCAATGTTAGTAAAATATCACTTTAACAAAATGAGAATAAACAGTAGTTAAA
This sequence comes from Dracogyra subfuscus, assembly GCA_016106625.1. Taxonomy (NCBI): domain Eukaryota; kingdom Metazoa; phylum Mollusca; class Gastropoda; order Neomphalida; family Peltospiridae; genus Dracogyra; species Dracogyra subfuscus. The sequence continues at coordinate 5,174 of JAECMU010108354.1, forward strand.
AAAAATTATAATAAAAATAAAATCATACACATGAAAAACAACAAATGTAATGGGGAGAAAATATATACCGGTACATACAATTTTTAATTTTTTTATTAATGATGTAAACAACAAATGAGATAGTTAAGGTTATAGAGACAAAATAATATGATGAGATTATTTTCACAATTTTAAAAATAACAAAAAATATTCTAATACTGGCCTCATACTACTAACTCACTTGACTGGTGGCTCAGTGTTTAATTCCCAACTTCAGAAGTACTAGTCAGTAACCAAGGATTAAAAAGACTATCCTGGGTTTGCAGCCATTGTAACAGAGCTTTTTAAAGTACGGTAGTAAAATTACCTATTAATTTTATTTATTTTGTTTGTTTGTTTAACAACGCACTCAACACATTATAAGTACGGTTATATCGGCGTCGGACATATGGTTATGTCGAGAAAAACCCCAGTATTTAGCTGACGGGGATCGATCCTAGACCGACCGCGCATCAGGCGGGCACTGTACCACTGGGCTATGCTGCCCACTAATTACCTATTAAATACATTTTCTTGTTGAGAATTTCAGTGGCTATATTTATAGTGGGTTTCTTGTGGTCCTATTGTTTGTAGTGGCTCAAACTGGTTTGGATGTATGAAGAAAAAAAAAAATCATTAGGAAATAAAAATAAATTTACCTACTACTAACATTAGTACAACCAGAAATACATTGGATATACAAGACACTGCTAATGTCAACATGAAAATATATTACATACATGATTTTAGTTGTTAAAAAGATTTATTAGTTGGAACTGTATCACACTGAAAGTAAACACAGGACAGTCCCTTGGTTTGGTAACCTGGTGCAATCTTGACATCATGAAATGCATGCATATACAATTGTTTTGACTTAAAAGTGTTGCCCTCCTCCCCCAAATAATTTTAAAAACTTTTATATAACCCATCATGAAAGTTCTGGTTGACATGGTAATTTGGCCAATTCCAGTCATGAAAATTTATAGTGTGAGGCCAGTTTAAACACTACTTGTACTGTGAGGAATTATATACAATTTATCTAACAGAACAATTGCGATAAATATGAACGTCAATTTATCTTAAATTTGAAATGATACATAATTTAGGTTTTTACTATTAATTTCCTACTAATTCTAAATGGCCTTTATTTTACTTGAAGAATGTTCTATTTTCCAAATTATTTGTGATGATGTACATTTAATATCATTCAGCATTTGCGTTTTTTAATAATACTGTACAGCAATTAACAATAAGAATGTCTGCTCTCTGATCAGGACTACTAGAATGTTTTATAAAATCCACTAGCCATGGTATCAGTGATTTAAACAATTTACTAGCCATGATTAAAAATTCACTAGTCCTACTTTACTAAAAAAAAAAGTTTCACTAGCCATTAGGCATGGCAATAGTAATTATTTACTAAAGCAACAATGAATATCACTAGCCATGTGAGTAGAGCTACCATATTCTAGATGTCCTGTCTTTGATCCTACATATCAGCACGCAACCCTATTAACAAGGCCATTTAAAATTTGAGTCATTTTAGCTTGAGAACAGTGATATATGCACAATTTACACAATGAAAGTAATAATTTATAAGCAGACCTGATGAAATAACAGTAGCAAACCAATATTCAGCATTAAGAAAATAATATATTACTTTTTATACTCTATACCTCTATGATTGTGTTGGTTTACAATTTGTTTTATTTTACCCCAGTAATTTTTAAAACTAAAATTTAATAGCAGTCAATTTTCATTTATACATTTTGAGCACATAACATTGCCCTATCTGTGATTCAGGAAAAAATTGCTATATAATGTAGGGAGATCGAATGACATGTCAAACATTTGTAGTAATTTTCCTACATCCCTTTATTAAATAAACTATCAGCTTCTGTACAAATATTAACACAAGTTAATCCATAACAATACACTGAGTTGATAAACATCATTTTCAAGTAATGATAACAGTTTTCACCAGGAAAAATCGACATATTGTAATTCAGATTCAAGTGTTTCTATCCATCTGAACCAGTTAAAAAAAAAAAAAGAGGAAGAAAAAAGAAAGAGGGAAAATGAAGGAAAAAAAAAAAAAAAAAAAAAAAAAAAAATGCAGCCAATAATATATTAATTGCTAGATTTTCCCCAAACTTTCAAATATAAAGGTAAATGATTTGACTTAGAAGAGAAACATAAACTGTTTATTTTTATTTACCATCAAGAACTGATGTTGAACCACACCAAAGAAACTACCGGTATATATATGTATATAAAATTGGGTTTAAAAGTAATAATACAAAATACAAAACAATAATGGTGAAACATTTTGTGGAATCAGTTTTGTTTTCCATACTTTTTCCAAATCGGTAAATCTTAGGTCTCAAACAAAAAACATAAGGGTGAAAATCTTGTCATTAATTTATTATTAACTTAATATCCCATAACTGATATTAAAAAGACTGTGACTTTAATAAAGCAATACTAACAAAAGACATACATTAAGTGGTTAAAGACAGCTTAGCTTACCAGACGTATAATAATACTAGAATGGTTTGTGAATGCCAAATATGTATTGTACACATCATAATTTTTACAGGATTTTTTGCAACCAATGTATATTCAAATATACTTCAAATTAAAAAAAACCATCAGCCAATGCCATGTCAATCTTAAACATAACACTACTTAAGATTTAAAAACTGAATAATAAATTCTACATAATCCGAACTCCCTTACATTCATCTCTTATTTTAACAGGTACAAACTAAACACACCCAAAACATTAAAGTAAATATTATTCCAGTAATAAATTTGATAGAGTTTAAAGTTAACTTCACAATAAAATGGATTATTTTGATGTACACAATTGAAATTATACAATTTAGCATACAATGTTGCTTTCCCATAACAATCAATATTTAATAAGTATTCATTTAGATCTTTTTATGTTTTGCCATAGCTAATATTCAGCTACAACATAAAACAATACAAATTAAAAAGTTTATTTAGCCTGTATCAATGGGCATGGATCTGGCTGAACGCACAGCAACAGCAAGCTCCATAGAGGGAAATGAGAAAGAAAAAAAAAAGAGATGACCGTGGCAAATGATCAGAAGCTGGTACCCGGTACCCTTAATTTCCCCAACACCCAACTAATGACAGCTGTGCTCAAATTAACAACTAATGGGTTATATGACGAGAATTGAGTTGTAAGAGTGCTCAGACTAGCAAATGGATAGCATAGAAGTCATCAGAGCAGAAAGTTGGCCAACTTTGAGTTGGCAGTTGGTAGTGTAACACTAGCATAACACAATGGCTGTTTCTTGTAATTTCATTGGCGGTGGGGATATTCAGACCAGTCCATCGGTAGAGGTAGAAATGCACTTAGTATGAAATGCAAAATTTGGTAGCCAGTTTGCATTAAAATTAATCAATTATCTAAAATGAAAATGGTGGAACGTGGCATGCTCTACCGATCTGACTTGCAAAAAGTACAACTACTGCCTTCAATTTCTTTTTTAAAAGAACACCAAACTCTTCTCAATGCACCTGATTATGCCTCAGTGAAAAAAAAAAAAGAAAAAAGTCTTGTCCATTGTCTGTCGATCGTAACAATAATCAACAATTATAACAAATATCAACAATATTATGTACAATAAAGACAGATGTTAGTTTCTATATACTAGTATTTAACAAAACATACACCTACATATTCCTAAGATCTGACAATGGTGTAATAAATATTGTGTTCAACAAAAAAAACATACTTTCACTAGGGTTTTCATGATCGATTTATTTTAAAAATATTTGACACCAACATACTTTAAGCTTAGTAACAAGGCTGACACACCTGAGAGTCAAGACTTCTCTCTCTCTCTCTCTTAATTATTTCACAATACAAACTTTTTTTTATTATAACAAATTTATGCATCTACTTTCCTTTTAAGTTTGTATTTAAGCTGCACTACACATTTATCAACAAAAAGCTAATATAAATTTAAACAGAAGACTGGAAATATACAAACAAATGCCAGTTTGATGAACAAAATAATTCACTTCATGTAATCAAAGCATATACAGACAACTTGTTGGTCATACAGGACATTAATGTTCATTTGTATGTTTAAAAGAAAGCTCAGGATTCAGTACAATTCACTCACAGCCTGAGCAGATGCACTGAGATAGTTGCCGAAACTGCCCCGACTGCCGCCATGGTAGGAGAACTGGTCAAAGTGCGGCAGTTCACCATCTTCACTGATGCTCTCGAGCTCCCGATTCCCACTGCCCTCAGATGGAGAGAGGTGCATGGGTTCCTGAGCAAACTCCTCAGGAATATACTTTGTGTCCCAAGCACTCTTCACGTCAGGCTTCCATGGAGGAGCAATCTAAAAATGGGAGCGAGGCAAATACAATTATTATGAGGGTTTAATCACTTCCAATAGCCAGAAGAAAAGACAAGTGAAACATAGGTAGCAAACCTTTAGAAAAAATCACCTGTATCCAATCGTTTATTCAGCAATTTATTTCCAATGTTAATTGTACTGACAATTTTGGAAATAAGTGAACAATATTGGAGAAGAAAAAAAATTCAATTTTGCAAAGCCTGAATAAAAGTTTTTAAAAATTATAAAAATTCAAAATCTCATCAAAGCTACAAAAAGTTTTTAAAAATCACAGATATCCTAATCATCCTTAAAAGAACAAAAGAACTAATTAATGTAGCCCTTTGTTGCTCATATTTTGGTTTCTTTTTAGTATGTCACTTAAAAATAATGTTTAACCTAGCAATTTAGTTTTAAATTAGGAAGCATGGAAAAAATTGCACATCTATAAATTCTAGTCTTAACTCAGAATACTCTCCGAGTTGTAAATGTCACACATATCGTAATTGCGACATATGCTCTAGAAAAAAAACCCTGCTGCTACTACATGTTCCTCCCATCTAACAGCAAATCTTTGTTCAATTTAATGACACCACTAGAGCACATTGATTAATCGGCTACTGGATGTCAAACATTAGATCATTCTGACACATAGTCATCAGAAGTTAGATTGACAAAACCCCCAATCAGTTGAATGGATTCACCGAGGTGGTTCAATCCTGCAACATAAGTACATCAAGCAAACACTACACCAACTGAGCAAAATCCCACCCCATCAAGCAGCAAAGGATTTCATTTCTACACCAACTGAGCTAAATCCCACCCTATTAAGCAGCAAAGGATTTCATTTCTACACCA
>JAECMU010108354.1:10574-26225 GCA_016106625.1 Dracogyra subfuscus
CCCACCCCATCAAGCAGCAAAGGATTTCATTTCTACACCAACTGAGCTAAATCCCACCCCATCAAGCAGCAAAGGATTTTATTTCTTTCTATTATTCAAAAGATAGAAAGTTTATTCCATTTAGCATATCGTTAGGTACACTAGTCATGATTGGAACACATCAAGTCAATTTAAATTTCATTTGAAAATAACCCCTGCAATTGCCATGGAGGTTTTAGTTCTCCAAAGAATATCCAAGAATTCCACACAGCCATAAAAAATACCACGATGATATTAAAATACATTTTATTGCAAACAAAGACATTTTCACAAACCCAAAACAATGAGTACAGCACTTGCACTCTACAATGACTTACATTTGACAGGAAAATTTCATGAATTTGGATCCCCACCTATGAACCAAAGCATGTCAGAATATTTGCAACAATGGGCACAGATGGAACAGTCTATATATATATATATATTTTTTTTTTTTAAATGTTTGTGACTATAAAAGTTAACTGATGAACACTGCAATGTTATTTTTGTTTAATGGTTAGTATACTGTTATTTTTCATAAGAAATATGCTTGTCAGAATTTAAATACAAACTCAAAATTTAAATACAAACCAGGATATAATTTTGTATGGCCAGTAAGCCATTCAATTAATTTTTTTCTGTCATTTCGTCAATGTTCGTCTTTCAAATACATAAACAACCATATTCTGTACTTTATAAATCTATACACAATCAACTGTATCATTAAATAACAAGATAAATATGTGTTATGTTAATATACTTTATTTTTTTTATTCCACTGAGGAACGTTGGGATTTAATAACTTAAATCACTTTTCCCCCTGCTGAACCTTGGAAACTTACAAACATTATACCCATTTAACACTTTTCATGCTAAATGTGTGAGTGTTGCAATGCTCTGTACACATAATAGGAGTATATACTATATGTGTATGCTGATGCAAACAGAAAACATGCAGAGAGAAAATGTTAGGTCATTACAAGTACATTTTAAAAGAAAAAGCTTCATGTAAATAGTATGCATAACAAACATTTAGCTAAGTATATAATTTAGTAAAGGTATATAAAGTACACAACATTAATAGCAAGCAACAACAGCCTGGGGAATTTGGACCATTGAGCAACAACAAAATTAAACCCAATGATGATTAAATGCAGTCATCAGTGAATTAGGTAACATCTTTTGTAGTCACATTACTGATTGGCACTGTGAATTTTGAAAGCTGCAGTAGTTAGTTGTTGAGTTGTTAAAAGATGCAGAAATGTGCTTGCGATAGAATCAAGGCAAAGTAAGCAATAAAAACTGTTTTGCAGTGAAATTTACCCATTTTTGTTAGTGAATTAACAGAAAACAAACCAAAACCAAAAACTCAGTAAAGAACAAGAAAAAAAAAAATTAAAAAAAGAAAACAATTACGATAGACTATTCATACAAAACTGTGAAACAAATGGATCAAGGTCTAGCAGAAGAAAATGCCCAATGTGCACAAATTCTCATAAGGACTCCCCACTATTTTTATCTTATACGCTCAAGCTTCAAGCTGGGCTACCGACCTAGGCATTATCTAATCCTAAGCGGTCCAAGTTGTTTCAAAGCTCATTCGGCTGCTCGCTAAACTGCTGCGGCTTCCGTGAAAGGAAAACTGCTCGAAATAAGGCATTGCCTCCATTTCTTCAGCCACTGGCTCCAGGTGTTGATGCATTGGTGGTGTCAGTTCGACGGGCTCCACAGTAAAAGTGTCATCAAAGTAGCGAGTGTCCGTCTCAGATGTTACTTGGGGCTTGAAAGGTGGCTGAATCTGAGATTGACAGCATGCGGAAAAAATTAGGCAAAAAAAAAAAATGTTAAAAAAAAAATTGAGAAAGCAGAAGCATACAGATAATAAAGCAATCTAAGGCAAATGAACCCGATGAACCAGTGTTTACTGATGGCATTACAAAACTGATTACTCAAAGACTACCTATAGCAGGGGTGTACAAACTAAAGGTCTGGAGTCCTCAATGGAATGAGGAGGTTGTCATACACTAAATGGATTGAAACACAGATTGCAATATTATCATAAATCAATAACTGAACATTAATAATAACCGTAACTAATAAAAATCTATACTCTCATAATTTCTTTGTGGTGGTCATCGTTGTAGTGGCTGTTGTAGCAGAAGACAGCAATGGTTGTAGTGGCTGTTGTAGCAGAATACAGCAATGGAATACACGCTAAAATTACTGCTCAATTCATTACTACATTAGCTATTGGTAGCCTTGGTATGTGTCTTTTAGAGAAGAATCTTGCTACCATTAAACAGGCAACACCTTCCTAACAGGAAAAGAAAGGAAAACAAATATTTGCTTAATATTTTAAACTACCAATATGTCTTATTTGGTGTATATAAAAAAGTTATTTTGACTGAGGCAATGACTGGAATGAGAATAAAATCCAAGTCCAATATCCATTGAAGGCAATCAATCCTACAACCCATTGCACCTCATCATGTGGGATATAACCACTAGACTATATCCAATCTCTACCCCAGCCTCCAAATAGATGCAAATTATTATTCTTGTGCATATACTACAACTTTTAAAATACCAACTAAAAAGTGTTAGTTGAAACAGAAAACCAGAGGGATTGATCCTACAAATCAAAGACACATCAGAAGAGTGCTATAGCCACTGAGCTACATCCTAATTGTTAGTTGTATAAAATGTCTTTGAACTGAACAGTCTTGAGATTAATCTTAGGAAGAGGAAAAATGCAGACAAATTAATGGATAAAAAAGGCTTCCAACCTAAAAGATTGCACACCCCTAAACTACATGTATATAAGAAAAAAGATATTTAAATATAATCAACTGAAACATACATGCACAAAAATAAGAGTGCTGTCAAAGTATTTAAGAAGACATTTTGTTTAGTGGATATGTCACCCATTCCCCGATAGGTGTGTTACATTTCTTTTTTTTTACATTTCATTTTTTTTTTTTTTTACCCAAACAATTAATCCCAAAAGATAATTATTTCCTAAATGTTTATAACTATATCACAAAAGGATAAATACAAATTGTGAAATTCTGAATGTAGCCACTTCCAAACTCATTAAAAAGCCTACATTAGACAAAATTGAATTTACCCTGTCATATAGAAAACTTTTGAAAATACTTTTAACAGTCCACTGTATAATAGTTTTCAAATGTGATAAACTTTTGACAAAACCAATATACTATACAGCCATAAAATCTATATTGAAAGGTGGTGGAAGTAAAAGTTTGCATTAAGGGTATTACAATTTTGTGTTACGTGTGTTGTGCCATCTTAATTTTTATTTGGATAATTAGTTTCAGAATACAGAATAACTGTATTATTTCACTTTCAAAACCTTCCATATATATCTTGATTATCTTTAGTGGTGGTTGAACTGATACCACCAATGGGCATCATCTTGTTATTTTCACAGATGGCACATCTTCAGAATTCAAACAAGTTCAGGTTAAGCTACTTTCCAGTGATTTCCAGTAAGCTTGACTGTACTGTTAGCTGGCAATTCTTCACATCATCGCATGAAAAATGGGTGTTAGATGGAATAGGCGAGTTTACTTAAAACTCTGGTCAGATCTAGTCATGTTGCGGCTGTACAGACTTCCCAGGATGTTAACACAGTTGTCACTGAATGACTGCATCAGGTACATGTATCTTGTCTCCAAGGATGATATTTCTCAAACTGTTAAGGAGACTAACCGATAGTCAAAGGCTGAAGACTGTCCAGACATTAATTAGTAAGGTTCATTCAGTAACTTGTGATGAATATTGCAATGTAAAAGTTGGAATATCACATGGGCTCAAACTCCTACATTTTAGTATATTATAAACAAAAGAAGGATTATGTTATGAAAAGAAAAGAAACATTTGTTTAGTGACATATCAACACACTGGTTAATAAGGGTTATTAGCTGTCTAACAGAGTGTTAATAGCAACAAATGAAGCTAAAGCAGAGACGAGAGAAGAAACCTACTGCCGCCACAGAAACTATACCCAATATGTTGCAAGGGCGCTTTCATATATACCCTACTACTAACAATTTTTATTTTATTTTTTTTAACGAAGCACTCAACACATTATAATTACGGTTATATCGGCGTCGGACATATGGTTATGTTGAGAAAAACCCCAGTGGTTAGCTGACGGGGATCAATCCTAGACTGACCGCGCATCAGGCAGGCACTGTACCACTGGGCTATGCTGCCCGCTACTAACAAAATATTCAAAGTTTTAAAACACCCCTATCTCGTAATTTTGGTGGACAAAGAAAAGGAATGTAAAAATAAGACCAAAAAAAAATCACATGTAATAATTTATTGGATTTCGTTGCACATAGGAAAGAATTCTAAAGAGAAGAAGAAAAATACAGTTAGCAATTCAAATTCAGTGATGCGAGTACACACAGTATAGCGGGCTGTCTACACCAGATTTTAGCCTAATTGACAAACTGTGCTGATCAGTGTATAAAGTGCCTGTTTAGATGGATATTACTTAAGGGATCATTCTTCATATCAGGTCTCTGAACAGCGAAAATCTGCTCAACCCCTATCAAATAACTTTGTAAAAGTTATTCTTAAACATTGCCAAAATCCCTGCTAATATATTTGATCTAACATCTGCAAGTATAAAATGCATTTATAATCATGTTTTGACTACATATGCAATCAATATAGTCAGAGCATGTCTAGTCTGCAACCTTAAGTATATATTGCCAATAACTTTTAAAATGTTACGGGTCTTTAAGGCCTTAAAAACAACATATTCTAAATGAGGTTCAGGGTTTTCTGGAAATTTCAGTCTGAATTTCAGAATCTAAAACTACAGTCAGCTGCCTATTAATTTTATTCAAACAAAGCTGGAACTAAAACCGACATTTAGTAATACTATGTTGAATGATCTACTGCAAAACTAAGGTAATGCTGTTATTTAGGTTTTACAGTCCACTCATTATATTTCCTTATGAGCCCTGAATATATTAAAACAAGGACAACAACCCAAAAGAAATCCTGAAAAAAATGTAAAATAGATAAACTGAATAAACGTGTTCTGCAGAAATGAAAATGAATTCTTGAAATATTTTTTAACACCCATTAGTGAGAACACCATTTATTATTTATGATAATACCCACTAATAACACACATATCGATTTGATGATGACTGGTTGCTCTTAGGGTGATGACCCAGTCACAACAGCCACACCCTCCAATTAAATAACACAATCAAAATTGATTGGTCTGTGACGTATAAGTTACCTTGAAACTCATTGCTTTGTAATGCATAAGTTAATGCAAAGTGCAAGTGCCGTCAATATGTTGTAATTGGAAAAGATAATTTGTTTTAAACCTGGTTTTTGAAGTTAAGTAAAAAGCAAAATACTGCATTTGTGTCCATTAGATACCATTTATCAGACCACTCATGGATTAAAAACTTGCTTTCACCCCGTGAAAAACTCGTAAGGTAAATGGTATTTTATTGTGAATCATGTAGTATTCACTAAGGACCATAATCAAAACAAATATTTCACAAGATATAATTAATAAGTAAACTAATTAGATCACTTTATTAAACTGTTACTGAATAATAAAATGAATATTTCACTTGCCATAAAATAAATCTACTTACTAAATTATAAATCTGTATTTATTGATTGTATGGTTTTTATTATTATTTTTTATTATTATTGCTGTTACTCAAGGGAAATAACTCTTCAGGTACAATTTAGTACGACAGAAATTTGTTAATCCACACTTTTAGAAAAAAGCACACTGGATGCTGCACAGTACATTTTAAGAGATATAAAGAAGTTAGCTAATATAACTCTACATGGGCTGAAATGTTTATTTAAAAAAAAAAAAAAAACCCACTTCTCCCCAAAAAAAACCTGCCATTATTATGGCAATTTGGAAAAATCTACTTGTACATTATACATGCTTGTTGTTTGTACCTTATATGTAATTCTTTTTTGATACGGGATAACTTAATGCTAAAAGGGGAGTGAAGACACATTACTCAAAAACAGGCTTTGAGAAACAAACAATTAACAAGAAAAAATTATAGCACTACATATAGACCTACCACCCCTAAAAATACTGTGACAAATAAAATTAGTATTCTCAGTGAAGCACGTGTTTCAACCTCAAGAACTAATGGTAATAAAATGCACACACAACTGTTTTACTAATTGAAAAAGCTTCTGTATTATTAGTTATTTGTTTAAAGCAGCACTAAACAAACTCAAATTAAAGTGGTAAATACTCTCTGCTTATTATAATTTTCAGTAGCCTGACAATAATACTGTCCTCGTTTAATCACCAACAGCATGGGACATAGCCCAGTGGTAAAGCACTTGCCTAATGTGCGGTTGGTCTAGGATCAATCCCCATCGGTGGGTTCAATGGACTATTTCTCATTCCAGCCAAGGCACCAACAAAGAATGTGGTATGTGATATCCTGTTAGAGAGATGGTGCATATAAAAGATCTCTTGCTACTAATGGAAAAATGTAGCGGGTTTCCGTCTATGACTGTCAAAAATACTGTTTGACATCCAATAGCTGATGATTAATAAATCAATGTGCTCTAGTGGTGTCATTAAACAAAACAAACTTCTTTTCTTCAAATCACCAATGGTAATAAGGACTTTAAAATGAGGATCAATAAAACAGAAACGTATTATGTTCACAATGCTTTATCCATTATCATTCAGCCTCTCAAGACCATTTAGGTATTGGAATTTGTATTCAGTTGACAGAGCACTTGCTTTGTGGGGCCTTGATCACCGATTTGAACCCCCGTGAGGGACAAATTCTCTGCCTGGTACCCTATGACTGGTATGTCAATAGTGTATGTGCTGTCAAAATTCTGTATGTTTAATATCCAATAGCCAATGATTAATTAATCAATGTGCTCTAGTGGTGTTTTTAAATGAAACAAACTTCAACTGCTTATTAAACTATATAACTGTACATATGTAATGCCAAATAACATTTGTTTTCAATTAATACGTATCAAACTACCTGTAATTTAATATTTTCAAAAAAATAAAGGAAAAATATTAAGGGTTGGTAGGTCTTCATGAATATCAAACTGCGCTTTTTTTAATTATCACATGCAAACAAGAAAAAAACAATTATCCTCTAAGAAATACAACATGTTGTCTTCTCACCTTTTTGTCATAGAGGTCCTGCCAGTTGATACATGAAAAGAATGAATGCACAACAATTTCTTTAATATCAGCTTCACTACCGCCCAGTCTGAAAAACAGGTTAACATATTAGCGATTACAGAATTCAAAACGTTTTTAAGGTTCATCATTAGTAGGAAATGGGAAGTAGGAAATAGTTGATTTAACACGGCACTCAACACATTTTATTCAGTTATATGGCATCGGACATATGGTTAAGAACCACACAGATATTGATATTTTATGGGCTACTCTTTTCGATTAGCAGCAAGGTATCTTTTATATGCACCATCCAATAGACATGATAGCACATACAACGGCCTTTGATGTACCAGTCGTGGTGCACTAGCTGGAGCGAGAAAGAGCCTAATGATGGGGATCGATCCCAAACTATCCGTGCATCAAGTGAGCGCTTTACCACTGGGCTACATCTCGCCCATCCATCATTAGTAAGGCAGATAAGCTATTGAATAAAAAACTTCTGAGGCCACTGAGCAAAGGAGCTAGCTATATTAACTTAACTCTGTGAATACTATATAATTAAAAATGTTAAACAAGTGGCCCTAGCAGTAGATGGCGGAACTTGACACCTGCCATCTACTAATTAAAACTGAAGATCAAAATGATATGACATTTAATTAGATCATTTAGCATACTTTAAAATAAATAATAAAATTATTGCACAAACATGCCCAATATTTATTATATTTATCACATTTACACTTACAATCTCCCCAACAAGTAGCTGTTTGATAAAAGTAAAATAAAATAAAATATATAAAACACCAAAACGTGAGCATTTTTACAGAGTATTCAATAAACATTTTTTTTTAAACAGGTGAAGCACTGAGGCACTAATCAAGTGATATTTAGAGATGGAATGGAAAATATTGCTGAGACAAGAAATAAAATAAAATATATTAATACCTATCTCTTGGGTTTTTGGCTAAAAATCCACTAAGCAGTGACTTTGCGTCATCTGATAAGGTCCGAGGAAATTTCACAGAAGTGGTCAATATTAGTTCAAATAACAAATCATGGTCACGATTGTAGAAAGGTAAACGTCCACACATCATTTCATACATAACAACACCAGTACCCCACCAGTCCACTGCACGGCCATAGTCGTTGTCTTCTAACACCTAAAATAACAAGACGTTTTTTAACAGAAATATAATAATAACAATTCTGATAAGTTTCCACATGTATGAACAACAAATTAATGTTTAAAAATACTGCTTTGATTCATTACAGACAGTTGACCATTTAATAAAAGAAATTTTTTAAATACAGTAAAACATCATGAATCTTCTGGGCAAATGTACAGATACAATATCCAATTCCAATATGTTTTTTAAATACAGATCTTTCTCTAATAGCAAATATGCATATTACTTAATCACGAACAATTTGATGATAAATATGATGATCGTAATTATCTATTAATAAAATCAAACCTGCTCCTACCATAGAAGCTTTTTTCCCCTGACATAATCTTCACTTTCTTACAAAACACATAGTATATATCATAGCCTGTGTTGATCAACAAATTTAAATTCAAGCTAAATTTGAAGGAATGTATTTCATATGTGTCATAAAGCTAAAACAAAAATATCATGCTTAACGAACCTATATTGTGTTGAATTTTGTTTGAATAATAAATTTTAAAAAATGGCTACATTATAAACCCTATTTAAAAAAAAAAAAAAATGCAATGAACCAAACATAACTTAAGTGAAAGTTTACTGTTTGCAAACATGAAATTACCTCTGGTGCTAGGTATTCTGGGGTACCACAAAATGTACTTGTGCTTGCTCCAAAGTGCATCTCCTCTTTACAAAGACCAAAGTCAGCTATTTTGATGTGGCCATCTTTATCAAGTAACAAGTTCTCAAGCTGAAAAACAATTTTAAAACATTACACTAAAACCTTATAAAATGTAATAGATGGAATTCTAACTGATGATGATTCTAGATCTCTGTACTTGAAGCCATTTATCAAAAATTATATTAGCTAAAAATAATTGGTGCATCAACCTGCATAAAACAATGTTTAATTAACTTTTTTTTAGATCAAACAAACTGTTGTGCTTACTTTCAAGTCTCTATACACAATATTATTTTCATGAAGGTATCCTAGTGCTGATATGATTTCCGCTCCATAGAATTTTGTCCTATCTTCAGAAAACACTCTCTCTCTAGACAAATGGAAAAACAGTTCGCCACCATTCACATACTCCATCACAAAGCACAACCTATCTGCAGTTTGGAATGAATATTTCAGTTGCTGAAAAATAAAACATAAAAATATTTCATTTAAACTATTAGAAAGTTTACAAATACAACACTAGTTGAGGGAATATGTAGTATATGTTATCTATTTTAGTAAAGAGAAATCTAAAATTGATTTAATTCATTAACCTGGCATGACTCATATTTAATGTGAATGCTGAAACTCAGTATACCAAGTATAATTATTTTAACCATAAAAAAAACTCTTGACTGCTGATGTATTTGTATCAAAATATATTTATTTAGTATGAGGTATATTCAGAAGAGAAATTAAAAAAAGCAATTGCTTTACTAACTCCAAAGAAACAACAACATAACTGATAAACAAGAGTACCACTGAGGTACGTGATACACCCATCAGGAGTTTGATGAAAAAAGAAAGGAAATATTTTATTTAGTGATGCACTAAACATTTTATTTATGATTATATGGTGTCAAGACATATGGTTAAGTACCACACATATATTGAGAGAGGAATCCTGCTGTAGCAGCAAGGGATCTTTTATACACATCATCCCAGACAGGATAACACATACCATGGCCTTTGATATGGCATGTGCAGTAGACAGTGAAAAGTAGGTCACAGTGAACTAATAATTCACGATATTGTCTCGATAAAGATTTACGTTAAACCGTGAAACGTGGGTCACAATGACCTAGTAATTGTATACGATACACCGCCATCACAAGTTGTTCCTACATGTGAGGTTTGATGGTCCTGTATACATCTGTATGCAAGATATGGTCTGGACATAAAAAAGTTGACATACAGACAGATGGACAACACCATACCATAATACAACCCATAGTAAAAAAAAAAAAAAAAAAATCCACCAGTCTATGTTAACCTGATTACTGCAATCAAGAAATCTTGCCCGACGTCACACCAGTCGACATACAGTACACTGTATACAGTGTATTCTCAAATTCATATTTCCTGCCGTTTTGCACCTGTCCGATTTTTCAGGGATCAACAGGTGATTTTAACAGCAAATTTGATAATAAATTTGATCGTTATACCAACAACAAAAATTACCAAATATTGGGATGTGAATCTTTTTTTTAAAATTTAGGTTAGAAAACCAATTTTATCAGGAATAATGAACATAAATACTGGACAGTTGGCCACAGATGCCTGGAAGTAAACACAACTTTCTTTTTTTTGGCCTAATTTTAATCAACATTTAACGTATCTAAAATATAAAAATTTGAAAAACTCACCAAAATAATACTTGCCAATTCAAATGTGAACTTTATTTTATATATTTATAAAACATTAAACTTAATATATGTGAATAAAAATTATAAACTTGTACCCACTCAAAGTGGTTTTTGTCAAAAATTAATCCAGTAGTTTAAAGGTTAAATGACAACTGAAACATACACAAATAAATTAAGCCACAAAATAAGTTTCATTTTTTTATTATTTTTTTTTATCAAACTGGCCCAGAAAAGTATGCTGTTTTTATTAAAGTAATATACAGTTGAATCCCATTAGCTCGAGATGTGTAAGACTTATTGTGTACTTTGACCTAACCATTCGGTCAACATCGTGTAAGTGTAACTCAGGATTTAATCTTTGGTTTGTGCGTTGCGGTGTATTCGACCCTTTGAGTTCGAGAGATTCTACTGTAGTAACAAAGTAAAACAAAAGCACAAAAGAATAACTATATTATACAAGCAAGATCAACTGAATTGCAATAAGCTAACAATATTATTTTAGTTCTTCAAAGAGAGACATATTCAATACTGTTTTATCACGCAGCTGTTGCAATTCACTTACCGTTAGAAATGGATGTCTTGTATGTTGGAGGACTCTATTTTCTGTTAGTGTATGTGCAACTTCATCCTACAATTAAAACATTTTCAACAAATTTTACAGGCATCAAAAAAAGAAAAAATAAGAAACAGCATTAAAAGAATCAATACTAAACCATCACTAAAGATTTTGTATCAGAGTTAACTTTGAAAAATATTCATTATAATCAATCTGAGGTAGGTAACTATATGAAATCAATTAAACAAACAATTATCAACGATTTTCAAATGGTAATATTTATTGAAATAATGGGAAGAAATTAAATGCACATATTCAAAACAGTATTAAGCAATATGTATAATAACTGATCAATTGTTTTATCCACTATCTGCTGTAAAATAACTTAAAAAATAACTACAGAAAACAATAATAATAAGTTTGATGAATAAGAAATCAAAAGGGGATTAACTCAATAATTTGTTTAGTTATCGCAATAACAACAGCAAAATATTATTTGTATTATTTAAAAAGGCAAATGTTTTGCATCATTTATTACAGGATACTTACTTTGGCAATGATAACAGCTTTCTTCAATATTTTAATGGCATAAAGATGATTTGTCGATTTTTCCTTACACAAAATCACTTTCCCAAATGTTCCTTTACCCAACACTTTGAAGAATTCGAAGTCATCTAGGCACTTTAAAAAAAAGAAGAAAAATGAAAGAAATTTTGAAATCCACAACAAATCTTATATATAGAAAATGATGTTGTTTTAGTCGACATAAGAAATATATTACTTTACATATTCCATCATTAAAACGGTAAAACAATATCTGAAATAAACTAAAGTAAACTTCTATTTTAAGTTAGCCTAAACTAAAAAAAAAAATTAAAAAAATATTTCAGGAGCAAAACTGCTTAATAAATATAACAGTAATTTATGACATTTTACTAGTTGTTTAAATTTATTTTTATATATCACTTGCATCAAATCAAAACTTAATCAGTTTTGATAAACAGGATTACAAGAAGTTTTCATGGAGTAATATTAAAGAGAGGGACAAGACCATGTGTAAATTAACATTCATGTGTTACATGTTACAAATAAGTGCTTTTGGCTGTGAAATTGATAAATGTACTTCAATAAATCATAATAGAGCAACACTCAAAATTTAGGTCTAAATCAATTTAAGTAGAACGGAAGGAAATGTTTTATTTAACAACACACTTAAAAAAAAATATTTACAGTTATATGGTGTCGGACATATGGTGTCGGACCATACGGATATTGAGAGGAAATCCGCTGTCGCCACTTCATGAGCTACACTTTTCGATTAGCAGCAAGGGATCTTTTATATGCCCCATCCCAGACAGAATAACACATACCATGACTTTTTATATACCAGTTGTGGTGCACTGGCTGGAACGAGAAATAGCCCACCAACGGGGATCAATCCCAGACCAACTGCACATCAAGCAAGTACTGTACCACTGAGCTACGTCCCCTCAGATCCAGATATAAAATTATGGTCACATTAGCAACTACAGCTCTCGAAATTCGCGACGGCAATCGGCAATGCCGTTGCAAAAGCTATCGTAAAATTGATTTGCGACAGCATTTCATTGCCGTCGCAAATCTGAGAGTGGTAAAACGTCTGCAGACATTTTTCTCTGAACTTTCCAATTTCAGATCCCAGAAAAAACCCATTTATAATCGAGTGTAGCCCAATGTTTTCAATTTAATATAAATAGGTTTATTCCAGTATAGAAGCTTACGAAAGTAAAGTTGAAATGTCATGTTTTAGCATATTACTACTGCAGTGGGTCATATATGAATAATTTTGACAGCATTAATCTTTTCTTTTAAATTGCCGTCGAAGTGCCGTTGCAAAATTGATTTACGACGGCATTAAACTGCCGTAGCAAACTTGTCCGAATTTCAAGGGCTGCAACTATATACTGTAAAATACTTTATTTTCGAGGGGTGTAATTTTCGCGCTAAAGAAAAATCACCATGTTCGCGGAATTAATATTTCGCGCATCCTTGATTAAACTTTTTTTTTTTTTAACACCACTATTATTTATCAATAAATCCTGTTTTTTACAGTCAATGCATAAGCAATATTACGCAATATTAACTGTCAGTAGGCTACCTTGACATGGGCTTAATTAGTCCTGAATAGTTTATCAATTAAGACTTGGTCTACAAATAAAGACTACCAATTGATCATGTCGGCATTCTACCAGATCAAATGATTAGTGTTACAACAGGTAAAGGGTGACGTTACACTAAAATTGGATAAATGGCCGCTTGTAAGCATTATATTATATAACGAGGTGTTAATCTTTGTAATTCAGTATTGTATTGTAATTCATCCACAATGTCTTTACTTCCCCGAAACCCAAAACGCCCGGTTTGCCAAATCCATGCGAAAGTAAAACTGAAAACGAGGCAGAAAATACGTCAGTTGACAAGGATACTCCTAAAACGTGAAAGCGTGGTGAAAAAATAAACGAGGTCTTTCTTAAACGGGCGAGCGATACAATAAGCAAACATTCAAATTCCAGACAAGTTGGTAATTAACTGGGACCAGACTGGAGACAGTGGAGTATCACTCATTGCTGGGGGTGATTGGACCATGGAAGAGAGGTGCTAAACAGGTGACAATATATCGGGTGTTGACGACAAACGACAGATCACGGTTTTGTTGACGATCACCAAAAGTGGAGACATGTTACCACCCCAAGTCACCTACGCTGGAAAAACAGACCGGGTCATCTACAACAATTAATCGATCACAATCTGTTTGGTTTAATTTTTCACGGGTCCTAAAATTCGCGCTAAATGTTTTTGGGCGAATAACGCGAAAATTAAGTCCCCGCGAAAATAAAGTATTTTACAGTAGTCACTAATTTGAGTCAGGAACATAGTACCAAAAATCTCTAAAACTTTGCAATAGAGGATTACTATGAATTTTTCTCAAAGAACATAGAATAGCACTAAAGTAAGAAAATCCAGAAAAAATAGATGAAGCAACTATTTCGACTTTCACCATCCTGTGCCTGTGCACAGATCCAGAGACACCCATTACAAATGACCTACCACTTTCTTTTTAGACAGGGAGAAATCTCCTTCCGTATCTTCTTCTGTCACTTTGAGATTCTCTGCAACCGAACAGATTGCTTCAATCCATTCCTCCCTGAAACATGAATACTGAATGTAAGCAAAATACAAATTACAGTAGCAGATCCAGGGTGTGGGTGTCCACACCGGACCCCCCTCCCCTTTTAAATTCGAGTATGATTTGTTCAGCTTAAGAGGTACACTGTGTAAAAATCAGTCATCACATTTGGACATTTCAGAAATCATGTATCCGTGCCTGAATTATTAGTCAAACCAGTAGCGACCATCTGTAATCAGCAGTCACCTGCTGTAAGTGGCCATTTTTTACCCTCCCAAACAATTTTTAATGTACAGTAAATGTACTCGTAATAAGCCACAAAACTCGGATCCCAAATCACTAAAATACCTTTATTAAGTGGCCACAGTAAATGTTTACTATTATATAAAAGGAAAATTTTAACAACAGAGACACGGTACTGCAAATAACCAATCTTCACACTTTTTGGAATACTAGTACCTGTTCAGTATGACTCTGGAATGCATCTATCTGCCTCTGGATAGGCTATGCTTGTCATTTGTAGAGTCACTTAATATGACAATACACTGCATAAAGTAGGAATTAGATAATTAAATGGAAAAAGAAAACAAAATTGTTGAAAACAGATAAATTAATACATTCCAGAGGGAAGTGACATGTTGAAAGTCAACTGCAGAGAACACATCTATTAACTAGCAGTACAAGTGGCCAAAACCCCCCAAAAAACAAATGTTTCAAAGACTTCATTTGTGGAAACATGTAATCAGGGGCCACCTGTCTTAAGTGGTTGCTTTTCTTTACTCCTATGTGTGACCACTTAAGACAGGTGTGACTGTATATAACTGGTTATAAAATATATTTACACTATGGTAAGGGTATGCTTTAAAATTCATGTTATCGTGTTCATTTAAATACTGTGTGAATAACAAAGAAGAACATGAAAAATAAGCCATTTTGATCAAACAATCCCAAAACCTGTGGAATGATGACTATATTCGCTGATACAATGTCTAAATGGCAAGTTGTGTTTGTCTGAGAAGCAGAGTTAATATAGTACCTTTCTTCAGGAGTATCGACACAAAACATCCGTTCAACCACCGTTGTCCATTGCAATCCACGGATTATAAACGTGTTTGGTTTTGGTCTATCTAGTTTCATCAGCTGACAGTCTGACAAAAATAAAGCAATAAATTGTAAAGAAATC